>CAUYQV010056014.1:0-15960 GCA_963574575.1 Galagoides demidoff | reverse complement strand
CCCCCTGGGTAGAGTGCCATGGCATCACAGCTCATAGCAACCTCCAACTCCTGGGCTCAAGCGAGTCTCCTGCCTCTGCCTCCCAAGTAGCTGGGACCACAGGCGCCCGCCACAACGCCTGGCCATTTTTTGGTTGCAGCATCGTTGTTGTTTGGTGGGCCCGGGCTGGGGATTTGAACCCGCCACCTTAGGTGTACGTGGCTGGCGCCTTAGCTGATTGAGCCACAGGCTCCGAGCCATGTAAA
Organism: Galagoides demidoff; assembly: GCA_963574575.1. Taxonomy (NCBI): domain Eukaryota; kingdom Metazoa; phylum Chordata; class Mammalia; order Primates; family Galagidae; genus Galagoides; species Galagoides demidoff. Next base: position 15,715 of record CAUYQV010056014.1, on the reverse strand, counting down.
TTGACTTTTAAAGAATTTTCTGTAGGTTCCATCCCATACTTCACTCTCAGGTCTTTTTTTTTTTTTTTGAGATGGAGCCTCAAGCTGTCTCCCTGGGTAGAGTGCTATGGCATCATAGCTCATAGCAACCTCTGACTCCTGGGCTCAAGCAAGTCTCCTGCCTCCGCCTGCCAAGTAGCTGGGACCACAGGCACCTGCCACAACGCCCAGCCATTTTTTGGTTGCAGCCATCGTTGTTGTTTGGCGGTCCCAGGCTGGGGATTCGAACCCGCCCCCTAAGGTGTAGGTGGCTGGCGCCTTAGCCGATTGAGCCACAGGCACCGAGCCCACTCTCAGGTCTTTTGTAAAAACTTATACTGATACATAAGAACCAGGTAATGTTATTTACCTATAGCGAAGGGAACTAGGTGGCTGGGGGTGGGCCTGGAAAGATGATTTTTTTCACTGTATATATCCTTTTGTATCTTTTGAATTTTATACTGTGGTGAAGAATAAAAATTCCAAACAAAACTGAGAAGTTCATTGGCTGATAACCACTTAGTCAAAAGTTGAGGTTCAAGCCCAGTCTGCTTTTCTCAGTCTACTTTTTTTCTCACAAATTCCACGTGACTGAAAGACTCACAGTTCCTGAAACACTCGTGGTGTTTTTCTACCTCCTCTTGTCAATCAGATTTAGCTTCCTCCTAAAATGTACTTTCCCCTATTTTTAGCTCTCAAAATTCCATGGTTTTTTTTTTTTTTTCCCATTAAATCATAGCTGTGGGCTTGGCTCCTGTGGCTCAAGCGGCTAAGGCGCCAGCCACATACACCCAAGGTGGCGGGTTTGAATCCCCAGCCCAGCCCGCCAAACAACAATGATGGCTGCAACCAAAAAATGGCCAGGCGTTGTGGCCGGCACCTGTGATCCCAGCAACTTGGGAGGCGAAGGCAGGAGACTCGCTTGAGCCCAGGAGTTGGAGGTTGCTATGAGCTGTGATGCCATGGCACTCTACCCAGGGGGATAGCTTGAGGCTCTGTCTAAAAAAAAAAAAAAAAATCATAGCTGTGTACATTAATGCAATCATGAGGTACAATGTGCTGCTTTTATATACAATTTGAAATGTTTTCATCAAACTGGTTAACATAGCCTTCATGACATTTTCTCAGTTATTGTGTTAAGATATTTATATTCTAAATTTAGTAAAAATTCCATGGTTTAAGACACATTCTCTTGATTAACCCAGCAGTTATTTGTCCCTCCCTTATTTTACACCATTCTCCTAACACTTTCACTTACTTGATTTGTTATAAATATGAGTAAATGTCTTGTGTCCCCCAGATGGTAGAGGCCTCAAGAACAGGAGAGATTTAGTAAATTCTGCATTGTACCTCTGACACAGGGAATATATTGTTAGGCTTAGAGGTACTTTATTGTCAGTAAATACTAAATCAGGTGACACCTACCAAGCTCTTGAATCATGATGAAAACGTCCCTGTTAAAAAGTTGAATCATAACCGGAGACATTTTTAGTCGGTTGCTAAATTTTATGGTTTATGTTGAAAATTTTTGGCATGCAGCATAAATTTTTTAAAAATTGGAAGAATATTTTTTGGTGTGAAGGTTTTAGAAAAATTGTATTTTTCTTTTCTGAACTATTCTACATTAATATAAGTGCACAACTAAACTACTTTTTCCCTCTAAGTATCAAACTATTTTTGTGTTTGTTCCCCTAGGCTACTAGTCAGTGCTTCCCAAGATGGAAAATTAATTATTTGGGATAGCTATACAACAAATAAGGTAGACATTCTTACTCGTTCTTATAAATAATGTTGTATTTTATTTGCTGTCCACTGTTTTATTCCTTGTATTCTGTTGCTTCAGTCTTTAATTGCTTCTGAGATACATTTATTCTTTTTATTTTTAAAATCTACATCTTTTCCTTTGTCTTAGAGTTTGTTTAATGTTTAACCCTTTTTTATTAACAGAGGCAAGTACAGAAATATCCTTCAGTGTGTTTTGACGCTCATATTTCAATAATAGGAAAGAGTTCCATTTTTACATAGAAATGATTTTTTAAAAATCTCATTTCTTAATATTGACAGTGACTCTGAGATTTGTATTCTAGTTGTGGGTGAGGTAGATGGCTAGTGTGAAGCTGTTCTGCTGCCCACTCCAGGCACTGATTTGTGTTTCTGGACTGCTTAAAAGATACAGTAGATTGGGGGCAAATTACAACTTGTTTAGATCTCTTGGTGGTGAAAGACTGTGGATTCTCTTCATATATACACTGGAAGGAATCCCTCATTTAAAGGACTTTTATTCATGCTTTAATTCCTTAGTGTTCCCATACACCTTACATTTTTCTCTCTGACCTTGGTATGGGGATAACAAGGCACCAGCCAGTGGTAGATTAATGTGAAACTATCACCATAGTTTAAATGAGACCCCAGAAAATGTGTCTGATAATGGAAGGTGGTGATGTCATCCCGTGGGAGAACCATTGTGATTAGCTCTGATACTTGCTAATTACCTCCCTTTTAATTGTTCATTCAGTCTTAGGTTGGAGGAAACTTCTTATTTGATCAGTACCACAAAAACGAAGAATTTTATTAAAATCTTTAACACCGTATACTTAATGTTTCAAATATCTGTATGGTCATTGAGATACCTTTGCGTCCTTGTTTCTATTAAAACAATCATTCTTAAGTAGAGGACTTTGTCACCCGGAATAATGAGACTATTCAGAAAAAATGAGAGGGATTTTTATGTGCATTCACATTGTATTTTTCCCAGTTAACCTTTTCAGGCCATCACATTCTTTATTTCATTTGGCTTATTTTTCTTAGATTTTATGATTTTTCTTAATATTTACTGTAAGTAGGGCTACAGAATCAGTGTCCGTTTTTGAGATCTCTCTTTAGTGACAATTGTGTGTGTGGCGTTTGTCCTCAGATGCACGCGATTCCTCTGCGGTCCTCCTGGGTCATGACTTGTGCCTATGCTCCCTCTGGTAATTACGTTGCCTGTGGAGGCCTGGACAACATCTGCTCCATCTATAACTTAAAGACCAGAGAGGGAAACGTGCGCGTGAGCCGGGAGCTGCCGGGGCACACAGGTGAGCCTCCCGCCTTACTATTTAGTGAGGGAGTCAAATCCAGCTCCTGCTGTCGACTGCGGGGAAGGACAAGTGCAGGCTGTGCTCAGCTGACTAAAGGGTTGGGTGAGAGGAGAAATTACCATGAATCAGGGACACGTTAGCTTTTTATAGTCATATGTGCAATGACCATACTTTTATTTTTCTTTCAAAAATAGCTGGGTTTTTTTTTTTTGTTGTTGTTATTTTTTTCAGACAGAGCCTGACTCTGTCGCCCTGAGTAGAGTGTCCTGGCGTCCTAGCTCAAGCAACCTCAAACTCTTGGGCTCAGGCGATCCTCTTGCCTCAGCCTCCCCAGTCGCTGGGAGCTGTATTGTTTTTGTAAAAATGATAAACATTTACTGCAGCAAAGTCAAACTAATGGAAGATACAAAAAGATAGCAAATACAATGTTTTCTATTTTCTGCCCCCTTATAACAGTTACGGGCTTATGGCATCTGTACTTGGTTATATAATTGAGAATATGCACTGAGGTGCCTTCCTGGTGTTGCTGCCTGGGACGGTGTGTCCTTTACCTGCCAGTGTGTGCCCTGTCCTGGGGTAGTGCGGCACCCTGTTAGCAAGGGGAGTTAGGATCTCCTGCCACTCATCTGTTTTCTGTCCCGTGGAACTTTTGGCCTTCTTATTTGACCAGGCTTTTACAGAATCTCTAGAATGGTATTTCCCTGTCGTTCCCATATTTTGAAACATGGGTGAGTGCTAGCCATGAAACGCCACATCTTTCATAGAGCCTTCATCGATAGTCTTCTGATTTCTCACAGTATTTTAAAATTATTTCTCAAAGGTGCCTAACATAGTTGGCCATATCTTTCCTCAGTAGGTAGTTTTCTCAGGTGGCTGGGTCTTACTCAGCTTTCTAGCTTTCAGAGTGCCCAGAACAATGCCAGTGACAATGACCTAAGAAAGGTTTGCTGGTAAAGTTTACTTGTAGATAGCACAGAGCTTGCAGTAACTGGAAGGAAGGCTATAGATTGTCCTGACAACACTTGTCGCCCAGGTGTTACAGTTTGAAGCTATAGATATCTATTCTCTATGGTAACTGAGTTATTTCATCCATGAGAACCTAAAATTTGCTTCTCTCTGTGCTGTAGGCTACTTGTCCTGCTGTCGTTTTTTAGATGACAGCCAAATTGTAACAAGTTCAGGAGATACAACTTGGTAAGTTTATTCCAGAGGAACACTGATTTTGGATTTGAGGGTGGTAACAGGAACTAATGGATAAGGAGATAAATAGTCGCTAAGTATTTTTATTTATTTTTAATTGTAGTGCTTTATGGGACATTGAAACTGCCCAGCAGACCACCACGTTCAATGGGCATTCTGGAGATGTGATGAGTCTTTCTCTGAGTCCTGACATGAGGACTTTTGTGTCTGGTGCTTGCGATGCCTCTTCCAAATTGTGGGATATTCGAGATGGAATGTGCAGACAGTCTTTCACAGGACACGTCTCAGACATTAATGCTGTCAGTGTAAGTAAATAGCAGCTTCAGAGAAAATGTATGAAGCCTTAAAGTCTTAAATTCTGGACCAAGCATGGTGGGTCATGGCTGTAATCTTAGCACTCTGGGAGCCTGAGGGAGGAGGATCACTTGAACTCAGGCATTTGATACCAGTCTGAGCAACATTTGATACCAGTCTGAGCAAAAGCAAGACCTCATTTCTACTAAAAATGGAAAAATTAGCTGGGCACAGTGACACATGTTTGTTGTCCCAGCTACTTGGAAGGCTGAGGCAGGAGGATCACTTGAGCCCAGGGGTTGGAGGTTGTGAGTGAGGCTGAGGCCACAGCTTGGGCAGAGTGAGACTCTGTCTCAGTAACAACACACTGGTTGAACTCTGTAATGTGATTTTGACAACAAATTACCTTTAAGGAGTCTTATAAATAATATGGTCATATAACATTGACTCCCCAAATAATAAGGGTTTGACGAAAGAAAAAAAAAGGCTCAATTTATAGGCCTGGGTCTTTGCTTACAGGCAAACAGTAATTTTTACTTCCAAAATTAGAGAGATAGGTCGCCTGTAGTAAGCAGACGGCTCATGTACATCCACATCAGTGAGAAAAAAGTCCTATGTCTCTGGGGCCAAAGGAGCAACCCAGAGAGAAAACCAGAAAGAAGAGCAAGGCGGCTGAGTATTACAGAGAGTGCAGCTTTTGAAGTCAGCTAGACCTGGGATCTCAGCTTTGCCACTAGCCAGCTGTGTGACACTAGCCATACTTAATCTTTATGAGTCTCAGATTGCTTGTTTTAAAATAGGAATAATATTACCTATATTGAGAACCATGTGGAGACTACATGAAATTATATTTTAGATGCTCAGAAAATATTATAAATTATTTATAAGCTACTTCATATTTAACACAGAATAGCAATAAGAATTATAAACTAGACAAGAGATAAATTGAGCAAGAAATGTTTCTTTATGAGGAAAATCGGGAAACATTATTGAGAAACATTTTAATTTAATAACTAGAAATGCATTCCATGTTCCCAAATAGGACCACTGTGTATTGTGAACCAGCTCTTTATCCCTTAAACTAACTTTTAGGTTTAATATAAATTTTTTTTTTTTTTTTTTTTTTTTTAGAGACAGAGTCTCACTTTGTTGCCTTCGGTAGAGTACTGTGGTGTCACAGCTCACAGCAGCTTCCAGCTCTTGGGCCCAGGCAATTCTCTTGCCTCAGCCTCCCAAGTATCTGGGATCATAGGCGCTGCCACAACGCCCAGCTATTTTTTGTTGCAGTTTGGCTGAGGCTGGGTTTGAACCTGCCACCCTCAGTATATGGGGTCGGCGCCCTACTCACTGAGCCACAGGCACTGCCCTAATTTAATATAAATTTTAATCAAAATCCAGGTGCAGTTTTTTCTTTTCTTTCTTTCTTTCTTTTTTTTTTTGAAGAGAGAATGAGGAGTATGGAAGAGAACCTTGCTCAAATGTCTTTGAAATCCAAGTGGAAAAAGAGAGGATAGACTGATATGAAGTAGAAGAATAACAACAGTGTTCTGCTCTGCAAAATTATAACACTGACTGTCAAGTTATAATGATTAAAAAGAGTGTGACATAGCTTGGACAACAGAGAAACAGAAAACTCAAAGTTAATGCTATCCTGCATATGAGAATTTAGTGAGTGATCGCTGTAGCAACAGAATCAGTAGAAAAATAGTTAATTAACAGCTGAGACCATTGCTGAACTATTAAGAAAATTAAGTTAGGCTCGGCGCCTGTGGCTCAAGCGGCTAAGGCACCAGCCACATACCTAAGGTGGCAGGTTCGAATCCCCAGCCCAGGCCCGCCAAACAACAATGATGGCTGCAACCAAAAAATGGCTGGGCGTTATGGCGGGCGCCTGTAGTCCCAGCTACTTGGGAGGCTGAGGCAGGAGACTCACTTGAGCCCAGGAGTTGGAGGTTGCTGTGAGCTGTGATGCCATGGCCCTCTACCCAGGGGGACGGCTTGAGGCTCCGTCTCAAAAAAAAAAAAAAGAAAATTAAGTTAGATTCTTCCACTGAATGCTGTTTATCAAATTAAGTTCCAGATGGATAAAAATTAAGATATGAAATATGAAATTATTGAAAAAGAAACTAGAAGAAAATATAACTAAACATGTATCAGTTAATGGCCTGGGGAAGGAGTTTATTCATAGAAGCAATAAAATCTCAGAAGGAAAGATGATTTTGACAACATTAAAATTGAAAACTTTTGATATATTTTTAAAAGTAAACAATATTAGAAGATAAATGATAAACTATAAAATAATGCTTGGTGAGAAATAAATTTATATTCTTCATTTATTTCTACAAATCAAGAAGTTAGGTACCAATAGCCCGAGGGAGAATATACAAAGGTCGTGAATAACCAGTTCATAAAAGAGGTACAGATAGATGGCCAGTGGATGTGTGAACAAAGTGGTTTTTGTTTTTTTTAAAATCTTTTGGTAAAAAGTCAATGTTGAGTAGTGCTAGTGTTCTGAGAAATGGTGTTCACAAACTAACCATGCACAGTCGTCTTTTTCACTTATGACTTAGCCTAATCGGAATGTTTTGTTCTCTTTTAGAAGATTCTTTCTAGTTATTCCTCATAATGGGATTTTGGAATATTTCTGTTAAGAATACCGATATAAGCTCGCACAGGAGCACGTGCCAGTAGTCCCACTACTAGGGAAGCTGAGGCTGGAGGATTGCTTACGCCAGGAGTTAGCACTGTAATGTGCGATGAGTATGCTTGTGAATAGCCCCTGCACCACAGCCTGGACCACACAGCAAGACCTTATCTCTAAAAATAATATATATATGAATATATACACACATAGCTACATATACATTCTGTAAGTAGTGATACTTCACTTAAATGTTTTAATAAGACACAGAGAACACCAGAGCCAGTGTTTGTTGGATACTTACTGTGTGCTGAGTAATGAGCTGTGTGTGCTTTGCACGTGTTAACTTTATTCAATCCTAACCAACACTCCTAGGTCAGAAGTACTTAAGACTCTGTGTCGAACATCTCTTAGCTGGTAAGGAGCCAAGTTGGAATTTGCATCTAGATCTGTCTTATCCCAGGATCTGTTAGTACACTGCCTTTTAGGATTTTTCTTTACATCTATTTTTGCCTTTCTTTATAGTTTTTCCCAAATGGATATGCCTTTGCCACTGGCTCTGATGATGCCACTTGCCGGCTCTTTGACCTGCGTGCAGACCAAGAGTTACTATTGTATTCTCATGACAACATCATCTGTGGAATCACTTCTGTAGCCTTCTCCAAAAGTGGGCGCCTCCTGTTAGCTGGTTACGATGACTTTAATTGTAACGTCTGGGACACGCTAAAAGGAGATCGTGCAGGTTAGTAAATACGTCCATCCTGGGTTCTGCTTTTCAGGAAGCCTGACGAGGGCTTTCCCAGGCAGCTTCCGCGGGCGTTCTGGAGCTGTGGGAAATGGGAACCCAGCGGCTCTCAGTCCTGCTCACTGTTGTCACCCTTTGAGTGCAGTTAGAGTCCATACACTGTGTTTGTATTTTTGTTTTCTGAAGAGTAACGTGGTTCTGTAGTAAGTTCTTGTTTGGTAAGTTTCAATATTAAAGGTGAATAGTGAATATGATTGAACTAGATCTTTCACACATGGCAGTTTTTCTCTACCCAGGAGAGCCCCTGCTGTGGGCTGTCTTCCTTCACGAGCAGCTCTGGTGGGCGCAGACGTTGCCCCCTGTCTCCCCTTAATGCTGTCCTCCAGGTCCTCCCTTGCAGCTTCCACAAGATTAGCATACACATTAAGCCACACTGGGGGCTGTCATGAATAACAAATTACACAAATTGATTTTTAAAACTTTAAAAATATACTCAGTACTATACTTAAAGGAATCAAATAGTTCTAGATGGCTTGTTACTAAAACACAGCAATTCTTTGATCCCAGCTCATGTTTTTTGGCTCCCAAAAGTAGCTACTTAAACTTTTAAGCATTTACTTTTATGTCTCTAACATGCCTGTAAGGTGGCTGGTTGATTTTACTTGTTAACCTGTAGGCATTATCAGCTGTTGCCCTGTTACAGATGGTGAGGGTTGGGCTAACATGCTGCTCCAAGCACAGCCTCGTCCTTCCCATCCAGTTTTTCCCGGTAATAAATTTTGTTTAGAACAACATAGAGTGTTGCGCAATTATGGCCCTGTAGGGGGTATTTACTTCTGAGCAGTGAGGTACACTGGGACTACTTCTGCCATGCACCTCTGTATTCTCTGGAGTTAATTTAATTGTTTTGGTTTATAGTCCCAGTTTCGATGTACTTCTCACTAACAATGCCTCAGACTCTCAGCTGGTTTTGATAGGTCTTGGAGTAGATCCATTGTCATCTGTTGTGCTGGGTGTTCAGGGGACCGATTTGATCTAGAAACTCATCGCTGTAGTGCTGGGAACTTGGGGGGGCTGGTTGGGTTATATTCTTCCCCTTTGTCATCCTTCCTTCTGTCTAGAGCTCCCTAATGGGAGTTGAGGGAAGGTCTCCTTTTACTTTGTAGTTATATTCTCTTCTGTTTTCCATCTCTGACTTGTTTATATTCTGGGAGAAATCCTCATCTGTTCTTTTAGTCCTTCTGTGACGTTCAGTTTTCAGTTTTGCTATCATCTTTTTCATTTTGAGAGCTAATTTGGTCTCTATTTTTTACCGCACCCATCTCTTTCAATAATGAATTCTTTTGTTTCTCTGTTGGCAATGAATGAACTCTTTTTTAGTTTTCTTTTTGACGAAAACAAAAGTTGATTTTTCTTTTCATCTTTTTTAGTCCTCTCTTCTTATTTTTAGACTATTTCCTTGAAAGTTTGGTGAGTCTAAGCTCCTTAGTCATACTTAGGAGGCACTGAACTTTTGTGTATTTCTGTGTCCTTGCTGGTTGGGGTCTGGCCACGCTATCACTGGGCCTCCGGTACATCTCACAGCCTTTTTTTCTCGGTCCCACTGTGCTCCCGAGATGGACCTTCACTGTTACCTGCAGTGTATAAGCTGGCTTCCAGTTTGGGGGATCATTTCAAAAGGAAAATGAGCGAGGAACAACAATTAGCAAGAAAACTTTGTTCTTTTTTTAATTTTAAGAATAAAATAGTTTCTTAAAGGAATATTGTTTACATAGATAGAGGACATCTTAAGCATTTCAACACCATAGCAACACTAAATTGTTTAATTTATGTATGGATAAAAGATATGCTGAAAGATGCCTCATGCCTTTTTATTTTATCAGCACAGTGCACCCGATCTCAGCTGTGCCTGTTTTCCTCCAGTCAGGAGACCCTGTCTACCTTACCTTCTGCAGAGACTAAGTCTCTATCTAGGCCATCAGTTCTTAACCTGTGGGTTGCAGCCCACAGGAACTGTATTAAAGGGCCGCGGCATTAGGAAGGTTGAGACCCACTAATCTAGGCCATTGGTCACCTGACTCTGCAGAGTGGACGTCTGACTGGTTTAGGAACACTTTTTAATGCAGTCTTATGTTACCCTATCTTTGCCACTACTGTGTTTCAGAGATTCCTGATTATACCAGAGTGGACACCTTTGGAGGTTCTGCAGTATAATTCTGTTCCTCGGCCTACTAAGTTTGAACTCAGCATTTTGGGATTCACTAGCACAATTACCCCCGTCCAGTTTACAAAATTTTGTTGGCATTGCTCTCTCTCATCTTCTCACTGTCCTTGAAGAGCTTATGTTTTTACCCTTGGAAAGCCTGATAAGGCCATTGGGTTTTCTGAGGGAGCACAGGCAGAGGTCACAGTTTTGTACTTTGCTCGTAGATTTTTGGAAATACTCTGTTGCCCACAGCCAGTTATATTTTTAAGGTATTGGGTGTTCTGCCTGAACCGAATAACCAGTAGGCCTGACAAAATAAAACAGCGCATGTTCCTCACATTTTTCACATGAGCTTGTATTTTTGTTTTGTTTCACATACAGCTGTTTTAAGTTGGCTCAACTGGAACTTTCACCTTAAAACTGAAACCTGCTTCATGAATCCCTCATTATTCTCCTCCCCAGCATTTCCTGGAGCAGTTAGCCACAGTGTTCATCTTTTGTTATTTCAACCCATTATGGTAAATCTGCTCATTGCCAAACACATCGCAGGTACTGCAGAGGGTACTAAGAGTTAGACAAGATGAACTTCTGTGCCTGAGATCAAGGGAAAATAATATGTTTACATATAGAGAGATAATACAAATTCAAACACAGCATATTAAAAACATTCTTTAGAGAATTTGATACACTCTAGTTTTCATCAGTATTTTACCTGTATGTCCACTGTGCCTCTTACCTTAGTTCCTCATTCAGAGATCCCTGTTAGTTTTTAGGTTGTGTTGCTTTTTAAATTAAATTCTTTTTACCAGTTAGCTATCAAACTGGACTGTTTTAAAGTACCCTTCTAGATCTTCGTATATATGCTTCCTTAATATTAAAACTCTGTAATTGTTAATTTATACTGAACTTTTTTTTCAGGTGTCCTTGCTGGTCATGACAACCGTGTCAGCTGCTTAGGAGTGACTGATGATGGCATGGCTGTGGCAACAGGCTCTTGGGACAGTTTTCTTAGAATCTGGAATTAACAGTGTCATCTGTATTTTCTGCTCTCCATTGCCATTCTGGAGAAATCAATGTTACAGCCTATAGCTGTGAAAAAAAATTCTACCTTATATTTGCAGGTGAAGATTTTTCTATTGAGATTATTATATACAAAAAGAGGCTTTCAGTAAACTCTTTAAAAAAGTGGGGAAAAAATAAAACAAAGCAAAGTGCTTGCTGAGATTAAAAGGACCAGTGTATTAATTTGAGGAGTTGGGTTAATTTAATCTTGATGAATTTTTACGTGTACTCTGAGTCTAATTATTTTCTTTGTGTAGAACTGAGTGTAGGCATATAGTAGCTTATAACTGTGTTTGTTTGAATTTTTTAAGAACTATGTTTTTAATTTTGTATATACAAGAAAGGTCACACTTTTGAGGTTTGTCATAGAAGAACCAGGCAGAGTAACGGATGGAAGTAACCCTTTCTGTGTGTGTACTTACCTTGAACGCTGACATTCCTGTTAATCTAAGAGATCCTGATGGCTTAATATTTGAGAATGTTGACTGGCAGGCTGCTCTGAGGGGAGTCATTGGGAGTCTCATTCCTCCTTTGCCCAGTGACTCTAAGTAAGTGTTCATTTGAGTCCTTTGAGGGGACAGATAATCTGAAAGCCAGGGATTAGAAATTTCACTCTGACACTTTAGACATACATAAGAAACTTCATTAAAATTTATTCTATTAATAAAAAGTAGATAATAGCATATCAATGATTCTTGATATTTTAAAAGCCTGGTTTTCATCAGTTGAAACGTTCAGTAGCCCTTTACGTAATTAGACTATATTCTAGAACTAAGTTTATAGAGCCTGCTCACATTTCAGAAGTTTGATAACATTTGTGTCTGCTTCTGAAGAAACTTCCCCAGTGTTCTCTCTTTATATCTATCGAGATAGAAAAGAGTGTGACAGCCTTACTTTTTTTTGAGAGAGAGAGTCTCACTCTGTCGCCCTCAATAGAGTGCCGTGGCGTCACAGCTCATAGCAACCTCAAACTCCCAGGTAGCTGGGACTACAGGTGCCCACCACAACGCCTGGCTATGACAGCCTTACATTTTGAAAGAAGTATAAAATCCAACCAATCACTAGTACTGACTTGTCGTGGCTTTGTGAGTTTTCTGTTCATGTAATATAAAATCTGAATTGATGTGAAATATCTGTGCCTTCAAATTTCTTAAAATGAACCATTTAAGCTTTTTGCTCTTAATTTTTCTTCCTTTCACACAAAATACTGAGTTCTAAAGTAGTTTCACTTCAAAGACTGCAGTGATTCCACTTTAAGGCTAAAAGAAAATTCCTAAAGCAGTTTTCTTCAAGGAGTCAGAAAAATACCCAGTACTAAGCAATTCCTCTACTTGCCAATAGTGTGATAATGTGTCTAGTACTATAATGTCCCCTCTCCTCAAATTAAACAAAGATAGTTTTCCTCTTGGATTTTTCTCCTATGGCTCAATCTAAATCAATAGAAGATTATTAGTCTGATGGTGAAGCCATGGATTATTCTGATACGTGGAACTGCATTGTGCTTTATGATTTATTAAGTGATAGGTCTGTGTTAACCTTTGATCACCTGTAACCTAACCCAAACAATCCCAAATTTTACCTGTAATTTTTTTTCTTTTTTAGCCTTTGAAAATAAAATAGATTTTCATTTTTATATTGTGAATGTGCTAATCACATAATAAAGTCATTGTCAGTTTAATTAAAGGCTAGTTGATAATTAGAATAAAGAGGTTAAAGGCAAACTAAGACATAGGACCAAAACAGAATATTGTAGATGGCAGTTACGAATGTATATTTGTATTTTGGTTAAGATTTCTGTGAACTTTTTGCTTTTAGTGTTTATTTGTGTGCTATTTATATAACTTCATAAAGAACAGCTCTTTGAAATAGTCAAGAATATTTTAAAGGAACATACTCATTTCCCAAAACAGTAGGGGGGGGGCAGTTGAAGTTTGCCATGTAGTTCAGCAAATTCATTCTAAAATCCTGTTCAAGAAAGAACTTCTAATATGTATAAAAATAATCATATATATGAGTTATCTCCTCTACTTAATAAAAGTTATCGTAGTAGCAAGATACTTTAGGCAGAGAGGCATATAATAGACCCTAAGAATTCTATGATATTAACATATTTTAAAATGACATTTATTTTAATGTTATTAAAGCTTATGTAGGATAGTTGAAAGCAATTTCCTTAAATATGTACTAGGTAACTGAAAATCCCTGTTGAATCCTTGTGGCTAATTATACATCTGACCAGCTACCACATTAACTATCTTACTAGTTAAACCTTTGCTTTCTGGTGATAGTAGTTCCAGTTGGTAAATACATTTGTTTATTTCAAAATGTATTTACTCAGTTGGAATTGAGCTGATTATCTATTTAATTCTATTTTTGTGCATAAGACTTCCTGAAATCAATAGAGTATATAATTTGTAGAGAAGTTGTATGCAGAAGGTGCCAAAAAAGTATACACATTTTAACAAAGGAAAAAACTATTAAAATGGTAATACTAGGGATATGCTGATAACAAAAGATGAATACACATAGAAGTCACATGGAGCACCTCTTGGAATTGTAGAGGTCAAACCTGACTTGAGTATTGTAATTTTAATACAGTTTTTTCCTTTCTTAAACTGTGTGTACTTTTTTTGTCACCCTCTGTAGTTTTTAGATCTTAGGTTTTTAAGACTAAATATATGGCTACCTTTAGTCTCAAAGAATTTGTATCATCAAAAATATTGTATTTATCTGGTCCCAATTAATTTTCCTTCTTTATAAGGAGTATTTAAACATAATGTGCCTCAACATCCACAGAAAGAATAGCTTTCTGAGACTTGGCAGGAATATTTCAGAGGTATACATTCTTTCCTAAAATGTGATCACCATGAGGTTTAGCAAATCAACCCAAAAACCCACTCAAGAAAGCAGTTCTTGTCCAGATGTGGTGGCTCACACCTGTAATCTTAGCAATTTGGGAGGCCTAGGCAGTTAGATAGCTTGAGGTCAGAAGCTCAAGACCAGCCTTAGCAAAGAGTGAGACTCCACTACAAAACATAGAAAAATCAGCCAGGCATGGTGACGTGCACCTATTGTTTCAGCTACTTGGGAGTCTGAGGCAGGAGGGTCACTTGAGCCCAGGTGTGAGTTGCAGTGAGCTCTGATGACACCACTGTACTCTAGCCAGAATGACAAAGTGAGATGCTGTCTCACATTAAAAAAAAAAAATAGAAAAAGAAAAGAAAGCAGTTCTTGCTAATCAACAAGGATATCTCCTCCACTTTGATGGACATGTCTCATTTTTGGTAGCCATATTGTTGAGAGATTTAGATTCAATAACCAAGGTTCCTCCCTACTCAAATTTTTCATTGTGATTGCACCTACCATATTGAATTCCATCTCCACAGAGCCAAAGCTTTGGATTTAATATCTCAACAGTAAGAGCAATTCTCTTCACTTCTAGACTCAGATGAACCAACTAATGTTGCATGATGATGTTTGTTGTCTCCTTGAAATAATGGATGTAGATGATTCCAAAATGTTAAGGAATTTTAAAGTTAACCTATTAAAAAAGAAATGGATCTTGACTTCTCCAGCTGAGAAAATGAAACTTTTGCTTAAAAACGCTGTGTCAATATTGCACAATTGAGTTTCTCCAACACTTCTGATATTTTAGACTTAATAACAAATTAAGACTGTGTTTTGAAAGTGAAAATATTCAGGGAGATTTATGCTTTGATGTGAATGTCTCAGATATCCAATTATAAACAATCGAATTTGATTTTTTTTTTTTTTTTTGAGACGGAGCCTCAAGCTATCCCCCTAGGTAGAGTGCCATGGCATCACAGCTCATAGCAACCTCCAACTCCTGGGCTCAAGCAAGTCTCTTGCCTCTGCCTCCCAAGTAGCTGGGACTACAGGCACCCACCACAACGCCTGGCCATTTTTTTTTTTTTGGTTGCAGCCATCATTGTTGTTTGGCGGGCCCGGCCTGGGGATTCGAACCCACCACCTTAGGTGTACGTGGCTGGCGCCTTAGCTGATTGAGCCACAGGCGCCAAGCCTTATTTTATATTCATGAGCTAGCCTGGACGGAGAAAGGAAGAGAAGAACATATTTGTTTAAAGAAACGGTCAAGACAATTTTGAAAATTGACAAAAACAAGGGAAATTCTACCCAAATTCTCCCAGCCCCAATAAAACTAATATGTTGATACGTTATATCCAGATTTTTCTAAGTAGGTGTGTTTATTTCGCATGCACACTATAAATGACATATGCTCTTCTGTTTCCAATATTTTCCACTTAGTTAAACATTTATCTTTTACAACACACTTGTAATTTCAGTTGTTTTTTTTTTTGAGACGGAGCCTCAAGCTGTCCCCCTGGGTAGAGTGCCATGGCATCACAGCTCATAGCAACCTCCAACTCCTGGGCTCAAGCAAGTCTCCTGCCTCCGCCTCCCAAGTAGCTGGGACCACAGGCGCCCGC
>CAUYQV010056013.1:0-22166 GCA_963574575.1 Galagoides demidoff | reverse complement strand
GACAGAGCCTCAAGCTATCCCCCTGGGTAGAGTGCCATGGCATCACAGCTCATAGCAACCTCCAACTCCTGGGCTCAAGCAAGTCTCCTGCCTCCGCCTGGCAAGTAGCTGGAACCACAGGCACCCACCACAACGCCCAGCCATTTTTTGGTTGCGGCCATCATTGTTGTTTGGCAGGCCCGGGGTGGGGATTCAAACCCGCCACCTTAGGTGTACGTGGCTGGCGTCTTAGCCAATTGAGCCACAGGCGCCGAGCCGAGAATGAATTTCTTAAATATTGGTTCTTTCCGTCATGAAGTTAAAAAGATTAAAAGATTCAATATTTAAATGCCAAAGATCTTAAGGAAGTAGATGACTTAAAATTCTCCCAGTTCTTTAAAACTTATCAGAGAAAGCTAGTCATGAAATTCATTACCTAGATCCTTAATAGTCTCTCAAAATGCACCAGAAAGGCCAATAAAACACTTAAGTATTTATTCTGTGGTCCTATATACATAGTTCTCTTCCTACTTTTTGCATTCATAGTCTAGTAGGGGTAATCTCAGAATCACTCAGTAGAGAACAGAATGGCCAGCTATAGCAAGAAAGCTCAATCCCATTACCCATACTCCTAGAGACCTCCATGTGCTCCACACCCCTCACCTGCCCCCACATTCCATCTCCTCCCATCCATTAATCCTCACTCTCACTCACACTCTTCCTGAGGCCACCCGGAAGCTGCCTAGTAGATACAGGAGACCAGCAATAGAGTATTTATATGACACACTCACGCACTCGGGTGGCCTTGGCCCCTGCAGGCATGCCCATATCCATTCCTTCACATACCAGGGCACCCACAGAGAAACTGCCCTGCCGGGAGATGGTAAGGCCATGGTGTTTGGGCCTGCCATTCCAGCCCACTGACTTCCTTCCCTAACTCATCTTGTGAACTTCGCTTTAAGCATTTTTCTCTGTTGGAAGTTTCTTTGGCTCCCAGTGCCTTGCCAAGTAATCTCAAGGAATTGAGATTTACTTCATTTACTTTAGGAAAATGAAAAATTAAAAGTAGCCCCTCTCCCTCACCATAATTTCAAAGCTATTACCTCTTCTGACACAGAGGAGCTCTGCCACAATGGGGGGTTATGACAAGCTGTTATGCTTGTCAATTTAGAAGATGGTTAGTCTCCATCCAGGGAGGACAAACAGCACTGCTCTTTTCTCATGCATTTGTCATTTATAGACCGTCTATGGCTGCCTGAGTATCACAATGGCAGAGTTGGGTAAGGGTGACAGTAACTACATGGCCCACAAAGCCGAAAATACTATGTATGTAGCCCTTTACAGGAAATGTTTGCTACCCTTAGTTTTGATAATCAGGAGAAAGAAGTCATTCATGTTATTGGGGTGCTATTTCAAACTACTACTAAAAGTTTAAACAAGAATAAATGATGATAACATGTCCACCAAAGTACCCCCAAATAGGGAGTCAGTTAGCACCTCAGTTCCGATGAATGTGGGACGGATGTACAAGCTAGCAGATGTTGAATACGGGACCCACTCTTGATCCAGTTTCACGAGCTGCTGAATACACTCCAAAAGCTCTTCCTTGTCAAACACCTGAAAGAATAAAATAGCATCATAAGTAACTCAATTTTCTCCCAATGGAGCAATAAGAAATGCTTCTTTCTTACTGAAGCTTTTACTGTTAAAAAAGTAGCAATAACCCCAACA
Organism: Galagoides demidoff; assembly: GCA_963574575.1. Lineage (NCBI taxonomy): Eukaryota > Metazoa > Chordata > Mammalia > Primates > Galagidae > Galagoides > Galagoides demidoff. The sequence continues at coordinate 20,456 of CAUYQV010056013.1, read as the reverse complement.
CATAGAAATGATAAATGTTTGAGATGATGGGGCTAATCACATTGCTCATTACACATCATGCACGTATCAACATCATAAGTGCCTTATAAATAGGTATAATTATATATCAGTTAAAATTTTTTAATAAGGCTCGGCGCCTGTGGCTCAATCGGCTAAGGCGCCAGCCACATACATCTAAGGTGGCGGGTTCGAATCCCCAGCCCGGGCCGCCAAACAACAATGATGGCTGCAACCAAAAAATGGCTGGGCGCTGTGGCAGGCGCCTGTGGTCCCAGCTACTTGGGAGGCTGAGGCAGGAGACTCGCTTGAGCCCAGGAGTTGGAGGTTGCTATGAGCTGTGATGCCATGGCACTCTACCCAGGGGGATAGCTTGAGGCTCCATCTCAAAAAAATAAATAAATAAATAAAAAATAAAGAAGTCTTTTTTTTTTCCTGAGACAAAGTCTCAAACTGTGTCCCTGGGTAGAGTGCCATGGTGTCATGGCTCACAGCAACCTCCAACTCCTGGGCTCAAGTGATCCTCTTGCCTCAGTTTTTCTATTTTTAGTAGAGACCGGGTCTCCCTTTTGCTCAGGCTGGTCTCAAACTCATGAACTCAAGTAATCCACCAGCCTCAGCCTCCCAGATCAGTTTTTCTATTTTTAGTAGAGACAGGATCTCGCTTTTTCTCAGGCTGATCTCAAACTCATGAACTCAAGTAATCCACCCACCTTTGCCTCCCAGAGTGCTAGGATGACAGGCTTGAGCCACCACACCCCGCCTAAAGAATTCCATTTTTTTTTTAAGTATCTAAGGCCTCAGAGCTTCAGAACTCCAGCGCGGCTCCTGCCTCCGTGGACACTGGGGAAACAGGAGTACTTCGGGAGAGTGTCCCTGACGTGTTGGGGTTCCGCATACGCCAAGGTGCAAAGTCCAGGCCAAGACAGCGACAGGGAGGCTGCCACGCACTGCTGTGAGCCCTCGCATCTGAGCTCACGTGGTTCCAAGAATTCCTTTTTAAAAAGACCACATAGTGGCTGGGCGAGTTGGCTCATGACTGTTATCCCAGCACTCTGGGTGGCCAGGGCAGGTGGATTGCCTGGCTCATGAGTTCGATACTAGCCTGAGCCAGAGTGAGATCTCGTCCCTAAAAAATGTCTGGACATTGTGGTGGGCACCTGTAGTCCCAGCTACTTGGGAGGCTGAGGCAAGAGAATCACTTAAGGCTCAGCGCCTGTGGCTCAAGTGGCTAAGGCGCCAGCCACACACACCTGAGGTGGCAGGTTCAAATCCAGCCCAGCCCACCAAAACAACAACGACGGCTGCAACCAAAAAAAAAAAAAAATGGCCGGGCGTTGTGGCGGGCGCCTGTGGTCCCAGCTACTTGGGAGGTGGAGGCAGAAGACTCACTTTAGCCCAGGAGTTGGAGGTTGCTGTGAGCTGTGATGCCACAGCACTCTACCCAGGGGCAACATCTTGAGGCTCTGTCTCAAAAAAAAAATAGTAAAAAAAAAAAATGAAAGGCCACATAGTGTACAAGTCCAGAATAGGGAAATCCATACATACAGACAATATCAACTGTAGGTGTTAGGATGTGAGGGAGGGAATGAGAAAAGACAGCGGCACAACATGTGAATGTACTAGATCCCACTAAATTGTGCATTTTAAAGAAGTCAACTTTATGATATGGAATTATATATTTAATAAGCTGTTACTAAAAAAAGAAAAAAGCTAGACTCCCCCCACAAAAAAAGGAAAACATGTCCCCTCCAGGCATCATTGCTTGCATACTCAGTTCTAGAGGTAACCTGCTTATATAGTACCTGCTTTGAGGCTGGCTGACCTCCAGCACATCCCAGGTCCATAGGATCAAGAAATCAAAAAGTTGGTTTTTTGAAAAAAATCAACAAAATCAATAAACCTTTGGCCAACCTAACCAAGAAAAAAAGAGTAAAATCTCTAATCTCATCAATCAGAAACAGTAAAGATGAAATAACGACAGACCCTTTAGAAATTAAAAAAATCCTTTTTTTTTTTTTTGAGATGGAGCCTCAAGCTATCTCCCTGGGTAGAGTGCCATGGCATCACAGCTCATAGCAACCTCCAACTCCTGGGCTCAAGCGAGTCTCTTGCCTCCACCTCCCAAGTAGCTGGGACCACAGGCGCCTGCCACAACGCCCGGCCATTTTTTGGTTGCAGCCATCATTGTTGTTTGGCCGGCTGGGCTGGGGATTTGAACCCTCCACCTTAGGTGTACGTGGCTGGCGCCTTAGCCGATTGAGCCACAGGCACCGAGCCCTCTTCTGTCTTTTTAATCTGCCTAAGTTGCTTCAGAACTTGGCCAGCGGATCACTTTTTTCCTGGACAATTTCACTGATCCTGGTCTTATTTAGAGGCCCAGAACACCCTGTGTATACTTTATTGCAATTAACACCCTATTTTGTCAGTGTTTTACTTCTTCACTAGAATTTGAGTTCTTGGAAGTCTGGAACCGTATCTTGTTCCTCAGTAGTCCTAATTCCTGGCATATAGGTAATGTAAATATAATGTTGGTTGATGAATGAATGTTCTGTCTTTTCACTAACACCTTCTCTAGGCTTTTTTCATCTTCTCTTGTATATTTTTATAATACTTATAACAGAGGCATATAGTAGGTTTTATTTTCTCTGCCAGTTCTAGCATGTTGTTAAAACTTTGATGGAGCTGCATTAAGGAGAATTCTGAAACTATATCCTTGCTCAGCACTATCAATTGATCACGTTTGCCATTTATAAAAGAGGAGAAGTGTGTGCATGCTTTATAGGTATTTATCATCATTGAGGTATAGTAAAGTGCTTAATTATTGTTTGTTACTATTTCATGTATTAGTTTTTGCCTTTCTCAGATTTTTGGTTCCACGAAAGTAGCCCATCCATAGCATATACGAATTACATAGTAAGAGCTTAATAGGTAATTATTTCGAGTCAGGTTCAATAGTTGAATCCATCAGGGTCTACTCTGGTAGAGAGAACAAATGGCACCATAGCTAACAGCATAATGTCATTCCTAATATAGCTCATTTGAAGAACATCTTTATTTGGATTGTCACTTTTTTTTACTGCTTCAGCTAACAAAAGGGTAACTTTATTGAGACTCCAAGATCGTGGCTTGGGCAGGTGGCTGCCCTGTGGAGAAAGGAGGAGCCTTATTTGATCTTCTTGGGGCGCAGATTGTTGGTGTGGCTGCCCTTCTTGTGGCAGTTGACAGCACAGGGATGTAGGCGAGCATAAAATTTATAGCAGATCATCTTGTTGCAGTTGTATTTCTAAGCAAGCTGGTGGAGGGAAGGCTCAACAGTGCCGTCTCTCAAAGCACCAGGTACAGGGTAGATTCTTTCTGGATGTTGTAATCTGAAAGAGTGTGGCCATCCTCGAGCTGTTTGCCTGCAAATATCAGACACTGCTGGTCAGGTGGAATGCCCTCTTTATCTTGGGTTTTGGCTTTGACATTCTCTGTGGTGTCACTGGGCTCAACGTCAAGGGTGATAGTCTTGCCTGTCAGGGTCTTCACAAAGATCTGCATCTCTTTGTCAGTTTGTTCGCCTCATTGAAGAAAAAAAGGGTGACAGACTAGATTTCCGCTTTAAATAAGATAAAAGCTTTCGGCTCGGCACCTGTGGCTCAAATGGCTAAGGCGCCAGCCACATACACCTAAGGTGGCGGGTTTGAATCCAGCCCGGGCCTGCCAAACAACAATGATGGCTACAACCAAAAAATAGCCAGGTGTTGTGGCGGGCGCCTGTGGTCCCAGCTACTTGGGAGGCTGGGGCAGTAGACTCACTTGAGTCCCAGAGTTGGAGGTTGCTGTGAGCTGAGAAGCCACGGCACTCTACCCAGGGGGATAGCTTCAGGCTCTGTCTCCAAAAAAAAAAAAAAAAAAAAAAGATAAAAGCTGTCAAGAGCAATAAATTGAAATAGAACATAGAGATGGACCATTTTTTTATTTGTGTTACTATATATAATCCTCTAGGAGGTGACTTGGAGCCCTTGAAAATATGAATGTGTTACAGTTAAAGTGACAATTGTTTCCTAATTTATCTATGCAGTCTTTGAAATTCCAGTGCAAATCCTAAAGTTTTTTTGTTTCTTTTAAGAATTCAGCAAGGTCAGGAGCAGTGGTTTATGCCTGTAATCCTAGCATGCTGGGAGGCTGAGGTGGGTGGATCACCTGAGCTCAGGAGTTCAGGACCAGCCTAAGCAAGAGCAAGACCCTATCTATACTAAAAATAGAAAAATTAGCCAGAGTGGTGGTGCATGCCTATAATCCCTGCTACTTAGGAGGCTGAGGCAAGAGATTGCTTCAGCCCAACAGTTTGATGTTGCTCTTAGCCATGGCACTAACGCATTCTTCCCAGGGCAACAGAGGGAGACCCTGTCTCCAAAAAAAAAACAGAATTCAGTAAGTTTCTTTTTTTCTTTATTTCAGAATATCATAGGGGTACAAACATGGTTATATACCTTGCTTTTTTACCATTTGCATCAAAGTTACAAGTGTACCCATTACCCAGATATTGTGCATTGTACCTAGTAAGTGTGAATTTACCTATCTTTTCCTCCCCCCTTCCACCTACTTGATTTTTAAGAATGTTATTTCTATATGTACACATAGTATTAGTTGATTAAATCCAATTTAATGGTGAATACATGTATTTGTTTTTACATTCTTATTATAGTTCACTTAGAAGAAAAATTCCAGTTCCATCCAGGTTAATATAAGAGGTATTAGCTCGCCACTTTTTTAAGGGATCAGTAGTACCACATTTTTTTAATCCACTCATGTATATATGGGTACTTAAGTTGTTTCCACACCTTTGTAATTGTGAATTGTGCTGCTATAAACATTTGAGGGCAGGAATTTTTTTTGCTTTGGGTAAAGCAAGTTGTTATTGTGGAAATGCAAAGGCCAAAATAAAGCCAAGAACTCCTAAAGAAGCACTTTATATAATGCAGTATCTATCATTTATCACAATTCCATATATGCATGGATTTGTTGATGGATTTGTTTTTGATCTCCATTGTACTGGTCAGTTTATTCCTGTACCAAACCATGCTGTCATTATTCTAACATCATTTCTTTTTTTTTATTTCAGATTACTATGAAAGTACAAACAATTAGGTTACAGTGTTTACATTTATTAAGTAAAGTCGCAGTTGTAGTTGTGTCCCACACCCAGGAGGTGTACTGTAAACCCTTACATTGTGCCCATTGAGTAGGAACATACCAGCATACCCCCCACCTCCCTCCATCTTGAATTGAATGAGTTTTTCTCTTGTGTGGGTGTATATTAGTTCATCTGCTGGCTCCATATTAGTATTGAATATATTAGATACTTGGTTTTCCATTCTTATGATTACTAAGAAGAATATGTTTCAACTCCATCCACTGTACTACAAAAGATACAAAGTCTTCATCTTTGGCTGAATAGTATTCCATGGTATATATATATACCACAGATAATTGATCTTTTCCTGGGTTGATAGGCATGTAGGTTATTTCCATATCTTGGTGATCGTAAATTAAGCTGCAATAAACAGTCTAGTGCAAATGTCCTTATGGTAAAATGATCTTTTTCTTGTGGGTAGATGCCTAATATAGGGATTGTGGGATCAAAGGGAAGTCCTATTTTGAGTTCTTTGAGGCTTCTCCGTACTTCCCTTCCAGAAAGGTTGTATTAGTTTGCAGTTCCACCAGTAATGTAAAAGTGTTCCCTTCTCTTCACATCCATGTCAGTATTTCTTAATCACTTCCAGGAGTCTTGTGATTGAGTTTCTGGGGTTCTCTAAGTATAAGATCGTATCATTGGCAAAGAATGAAATTTTGACTTCCTCTGCCCCCATTTGGATGCCCTTAATATCCTCTTGCCTGATTGCATTGGCTAGAACTTCCAGAACGATGTTGAATAGTACTAGCAATAGTGGATATCTTTGTCTGGTTCCAGTTCTAAGTGGAAAAGCTTTCAGTTTTACTCCATTCAGTATGATGTTGGCTGAGGTTTGTTATAGATCGCTTCAATCAGTTTAAGAAATATGCCATCTATGCCTAAATTTTCAGATGGCTTCGTCTGCATCTATCGAGAAGATCATAAGGTCTTTGCTTTTACTTCTATTGATATGGTGAATTACGTTTATGGATGTACATATGTAAACCAATCTTGCATCCCTGGGATAAAGCCTACTTGATCATGATGTATATATAATTTTTTTAGCATGGGGCTATAATCTGTTTGCTAGAATTTTATTGAATATTTTTGTATCCATATTCATTAGTGAATTTGATCTGTTAATTCTCCTTTTTAGTTGGGTCTTTTCCTGGTTTTGGTGTCATGGTGATGTTTGCTTCATAGAATGTATTAGGGAAGGTTCCTTCCTTCTCCATGCTTTGGAATTGGTTCTGCAGTGTAGATACGAGCTCTTCTTTGAAGGTTTGGTAGACTTGTGGTATGAAGCTGTGTGGTCCAGGGCTTTTTTTGTTGGAATCCTTTTAATGGTTTCTTCAGTTTCAGTGCTTGATATTGGTCTCTTCAAGAGATCTATTTCTTCTTAATTAAGTCTAAGGAGATGGTGTGATTCCAGGTATTGGTCTATGTCTTCCACATTGTCAAATTTCTAGGCATAGAGTTGGGTTTGTTTTTTTTTTTTTGGCCAGGGCTGGGTTTGAACCCGCCACCTCCAGCACATGGGGCTGGTGCCCTACTCCTTTGAGCCACAGATGCTACCTGGGCATAGAGTTTTTTGTAGTAGTCAAAGATGATCTCCTGTATTACTATAGTGGTTTCTGTTGTTATTTCTCCTTTTTCTTTTTAGCGAGGGAGGGGTGTCAAATGATCCTTTATTGAAACATTTTCCTTTGTACTTTTTTAACTGGCTGGGCATTCCACAGCACCACTGTTGATGTCATTTGTGATGTCGTGAGAGCGGCAGCCATCAAAATGGTAGCCCATCAACTGGGCTGTCCCCAGGATCTCTTTAATGGTTCCAGAGAGTTCTCTGGCTAAAGATCGGTGCTTCCTCTGTCTGGCAGTGCTGACAGTCTCATCAAAAGTGATTATTTCCATTGTGTTTAATGTTTTTCTGTTTTTTTCTGTCTCTCCATGATTCCTTGGGGGCTTTGATGATGAGGGCAGAGACAGAAAGTACTACTTTAGTCTGGACCTGTATGTTCTGGATAGTCAATTTCACTGTAATTCTCAGACCCTTCTAGTCACTGGTTGCCTTGGCAGTGTCGTCACTACCTTTTTTGGAGACAAACCCAGGGTGCTTATCTTGGGGGCCAGGGCAGAAGTGGCACACACTTCACCACTGATGCACGTCAGGTACATGACTTTGATCTCACTAGGGTTGAACTTAGGTGGCATGGTAGAGATAGCTGGTGTCAGTCGAATGAACCTGGATTCGGGATGATCAAAGAAAGTTGCACCGCCAATGAACAAAAAGCCAAAAAGTTTTTCCCCTTTTTTATTTCCGGTTGATGTTATTAAAGATTTTAATTTTCTGTTTCTAGTTAATCTGGCGAAAGGTTTATTGCTTTTGTTTATCTTTTTGAGGAACCAACTTTTTGTTTCATTAATTTTCTGAATAATTCTATTATTTTCAATTTCATTTATTTCTGATTTGATTTTGGTTATTTCTTTTCTTCTGCTGGGTTTGGGATTGGATTGCTCTTCTTTTTCCATTTCCTTGAGAGGATTCATTAGATTGTTGATGTACTCTCTGTTTTTCAGATGTAGGCATCTAAAGCAGCAAATTTCCAACTCTTAGGACTCTTTTTGCAGAATCCCACAGGTTTTGGTAACTTGTGGCTAAATTGTTGTTATGTTCAAGGAATTTAATAATTACCTCCTTTATTTCCTTCTTGACTCAACTGTCATTCAGCATAAGTTTGTTTAGTGTCCATGCCTTTGTGTGGGGATAAAAATGTTTGTTGGAGTTCCACCTTTATTGTCCTGTGGTCTCTCTTCATTTTGTTTGAGGTTTGATTTGTGTCCTAGGATGTGATCTGTTTTGGAGTATAATATATGGGCAAATGAGAAGAACATATATTCATTAGCTTTTTGATGGTATGTTCTGTATATGTTATTAAGCCTAATTGTTCTAGGGTTGCCTTTAAGTTCCGTGTTTCTTTGTTTAGTTTAGTGGTTCTCAACCTTCCTAATACCGCAACCCTTTAATACAGTTCCTCATGTTGTGATGACTCCCAACCATAAAATTATTTTCGTTGCTACTTCGTAACTGTAATATTGCTACTTATGAATAGTAATTTAAATATTTGATATACAGGATATATTTAGGCGACCCCATGAAAGGGTTGTTTGACCCCCAAAGGGGTCAAGACCCACAGGTTGAGAATCGCTGTTTTAAGGGAATGTTAAAGTCCCCAGGTATTATGGTGTTGTAGGATATCATATTGTTCAGATTGATTAAGGTCTGTCCCTAAATCTGGAAGCATTTAAGTTGGGTGGGTGCATAAATATTTAGAATTGAAATGTTCTCTTTTTAAAATTTTTTAAAATTAATTAATTTATTTATTTTGAGACAGAGTCTCACTTGGTCACCCTTGGTAGAGTGCTATGGCATTTTAGCACACAGCAACCTCAAACTCTTGGGTACAAGTGATCCTCTTGCCTTAGCCTCCCAAGTCGCTAGGACTTCAGCACCCACCACACTGCGCAGCTATTTTTTTTTTTTTTTTTAGAGATGAGGTCTCTCTCTGACTCAGCCTGGTCTCAACCCTCTGAGCTCAGGGCAATCCACCTGCCTTGTCCTCCCAAGTTCTGGGAGGTATGAGCCACGGTACCTGGCCCATGAAATGTTCTCTTGCTATAATATTCCTTTGACCAGTGTAAAGTGACCATCTTTGTCTTTCTTCACTTTAGTTGCTTTAAATCCACTTGTATCTGAAAATAAGATTGCAACTTCTCCTTTCTCCTGATTTCTAGTTACTGAAATACTGTTTTCCAGTCCTTCACCCTGAGTCTTGTTTTGTCCTTCAAGATTAGGTATGTTTCCAGGAGACAGGATATGGATGGGTTGTGCTTTCTTATCCTGTCAGCCAGCCAGCCAGCCTGTGCCTCTTCAGTGGAGAATTCAAGCCATTTACATTTTTTGAGAGAATTGATAATTATGGCAGAGTTCCATTCATCTTATTTTATGGAAGTCTGTTGCTTAGTTTTATCCTTTCTACCATTGTGGAAACTAGGTTTTGTTTTTTAGTTTCTGCGTGTTTTCTTTGCTGGTGGTCCATTGTGATAGTCAGTGTGGAGAACAAGTCTTAGTATTTCCCATAAAGCTTGTCTTGTGACAAATTTTCTCAGTGTTTGCACATCAGTATAAGATTTAATTTCTCTATTGAATTTGAAGCTTAATTTTGCAGGATACAGAATCTTGGGCTGAAAATTGTTTTGTTTAAAAAGGTTAAAAGTAGATGATTACTGTCTTCTGGCTTGAAAATTTTACCTGAAAAGTCCACTGTTACTCTGATCGATCCATCCCTGTAGGTCAATTGGTGCTTACTCCTGGTTGCTTATAAAATTTTCTCTTTCATCTTGACTTTGGACAAGTTGATCACAGTGCATCTTGGAGATGCTGTTTGTGTTTAGATGACCTTCCTTTAGATATCCCTTTAGATGACCTTCCTTTAAGATATCCCCTTGCTGTGTTTAGATGCCCTTCCTTTAGATATCCCTCTAAAAGGAGTGTATTAGAATCTTTGGTGATGCTTGGGAATTTTCATTTATGATACCCTCCAGTAGGTTTTCTATTCCTTTGGGTTGTTCTTCTTCCCTTTCAGTGGTACCTATAATTTGTATGTTTTAACACTTGATAAAGTCTCATAATTCTCTAAGCAATTGTTCTGTCTTTTCTTTCTTCTTTTCTGCCTCATTAACTATTTGGGCTACATCAAGAGCCTTATAGGGGATAATAGGAATTAGAAGTAAAAGTTAAGGAATACCTAAAGGCAGCAATCAGGCAGTCTCTAAGATGGATGCTTTGTAGGACAACTGACCTGGTCTCTTCAACAGGAAAGTGTTGTGGAGAAAAAAAGTAGGTGTATAGAGGGGATGTTCTAGATTATAGATTTAATAGATGACCAGATACAATGCTCAGACTCTTATTAGATCAGCAATAAAAGTTTGAAAAAGTGAAGATATTGAAATATTAACTATGTTTACAGTGATATTAAGGAATGACTTTTGTTAGGAATGATAATATTATAGTTAAATTGGAAAATTTATTTTTGGAGCTGCATGTGAAAGAATTTTGAGATGAAATATGAAGATGTTTGTACTTTATTATAAAGCACCTGAGCACCAAAAGGGAAAAGGATCACTATAGGAAAATTTTAACAAACAGTTGTTAAATCTAGGTGTAAAATATACGCATGAAATTTTTCATAATAAGTAAAAAAAAATCCAAGCAAAATATAATTATTTAGTGATCCATCTGTAAAACAACAAAAAGATGGAAATGATAGGCATTGTTAGACCGCAGTTGTGTGTACCTCAGCCTGGAAGGACACGTTGAGGTTGGCAATCCATCAAGGACAGTAACTACCATGGCTTCTAGTGCTTTGGCCAAGCCTCAGATGCGTGGCCTCTTGGTCAGGTGCCTGTGGGGGGGAGATGGAAATGATAAACACTAAATTTGGGGTGATGGTTACCTTCATGGAGGCAGGGAGATGAGACTAGATGGGCATAACAAGGTATAGTTATGTTCTAGTTTTTAAGTAAAATGATCATTGTCTCTTTAAAAAAAAAAAACAGCTTTGCTCACTGCCTGTAGCTCAAGCAGCTAAGCCAGAGCTGGCAGGTTTGAATCCAGCCCAGGCCTGAAAAAACAATGACAACTACAACCAAAAAATAGCCGGGTGTTGTAGCAAGTGCCTGTAGTCCCAGCTACTTGGGAGGCTGAGGCAAGAGAATCGCTTAAGCCCAGGAATTGGAGGTTGCTGTGAGCTGTGACACCACGGCACTCTACCCTGGGTGACAGCTTGACGCTCTGTCTCAAAAAAAAAAAAAACAGCTTTATTGAGTTACAATTTGCATGCAATAAAGTTCATCCATTCCAAGCATATAATTCAATTATTTATAGTATGAGGTGTCCATAAAGTTTGTGTGCAACTTAAAATAAAAAACTAATACTTGAAGAGTTGCGTAACTATAAACAGTCTAATTTTAGACTTCTGTACTTCCAGAAAGTAACCTCATGTCCATTTGTAGTTAATCCCTATGCCCACCTCAGCCCCTGGCAACCACTGATACGCTTTCTGTTTCTATAGATTTGCCTCCTCTGGTAACATATTATGGATGTACTCATATAATATGTCTTCACATTTGGTTTCTTCCACTCAGCATAGTTTTTGAGATTTATCCATGTTGTAGCATGTATCAGTACTTAATTCAACTGTATTTTGTAATAGTATTGCATTGTATAAATGTTGTTTATTCACCAATTGATAGACTTGCTATGAACATTTCTCTTAGGTGGCTACTTATGAGTGAAATTGCTAAATTTCTTGGTAAATTTGTTTAACTTCTTAAAAATATGTCATATTATTTTCCAAAGCGGCTGGACCATTCATCATTCCCACCAGCAACATAGGATTCACTTCTACACATCCTTCTCCCAAATGCTTGATATTGTCTCTTGTTTTGACTATAGCCATCCTAGTGGTTTTGTAGTATATTTCATTGTAGTTTTACGCTTGTGACCCATTCTTTTGCCCATTTTCAAATGTCTTCTGGTTTGTTAGATTTCTTTCTTTTTTTTTTTTTTAATTTTTATTTTATTTATTTATTTATTTGCAGTTTTTGGCCAGAGCTGGGCTTAAACCCACCACCTCTAGTATATGGACTCACCGCTCTACTCCTTTGAGCCACAGGTGCTGCCCTCTTTTTCTCTTTTTAGACAGAGTCTCGCACTTTTATCCAGGCTAGAGTGCTGTGTTGTCAGCTGAGTTTACAGCATCCTCAAACTCCAGGTTCTAGTGATCCTGCTGCCTTACCCTCCCAGGTAGCTGGGACTTTGGGAACCCATCACAATGTCCAGCTAATTTTACTATTTTTAGTAGAGGTGGGCTCTTGTGTTGATCAGGCTGGTCTCAAACTCCTGAGCTCAAGCTGTCTTCCCACCTTGGCCTCCCAGAATGCTAGGATATTTGTAATATTTCTTTATGTATCTAGGTAGAAGTCCTCTGATAGATACATGATTTGCCTATATTTTCTCCCAGGCTGTGCCTTACCTTTTCCTTTCTATTCTTTTTAAATTTTTAATTGATTCATAATAGATGTACATATTTTTAGGGTACCTCTTTATTTTCCCAATAGTGTCTCTTGAAGCACAAAAGTTTTAAATTTTGATCAAGTGCAGTTAATTTTTTCTTTTCTTTTTTTTCTTTGCGGTCTTTGTTTAGTAACTCGTTGTCTAACCCAAGGCCATGATGATTTAATTGTGGAAGTTTTATATATTTAGTTCTTCCTTTTAAGTCTGTGATCCATTTTCAAATTAATTTTTATGTTTGGTGGAAGGAAGAGTCCAAATTCACTCTTTGGCATATGTATGTTTATCTAATTATCACAGTACTATTTGGGTTTTTTTTGTTTGTTTGTTTGTTTTTTTAGATGGAGCCTCAAGCTATCCCCCTGGCATAGCTGAGTGCCATGGCATCACAGCTCACAGCAACCTCCAATTCCTGGACTCAAGCAAGTCTCCTGCCTCAGCCTCCGAAGTAGCTAGGACTACAGGCGCCCGCCACAACGCCTGGCCATTTTTTGGTTGCAGCCATCATTGTTGCTTGGCGGGTCTGGGCTGGGATTGGAACCCACCACCTTAGGTGTATGTGGCTGGCGTCTTAGCCGCTTGAGCCACAGGTGCCGAGCCACATGGTACTATTTGTTAAAAACACTCGTTTCTTTTCTTTTTCTTTTAGTACAGTGGCATCATCATAGCTCACTGTATCCTCAAACTCCTGGGCTCAAGCAGTCCTCCTGCCTCAGCCTCCCAAAGTCCTGGGATTCTATAATTGATTCCTTTTTGATATCTTTTTAAGAAGTAAATTGACCATAAAAGTGAAGGTTTATGTCTAGAGTCTCAATTCTGTTCCATTGATCTGTGTGTTGGTACTTAAATACCATACTTTCTTAAATATATATATATATGTATATATATTTATGTATATACTTATCATATACATGGCATGTACATTTGTACAAAATTAAATAGAAATTGAATTGGCTGGGCTTATTAAGAATCTATATTCTTACATATGTCATATTTTAATCTTTTTTTCTGGGATGTGTGTTGGAGGAATTGTGGTTGATTTATTTTTACTTTTCCCCCTATAGTTCCTTATTAGGATATCTTTTGAAAAATTTTATATTGCAAGAGTTTGGGGTTGCTATGAGGTATGAAAAATCTTATATTTAGGCTGAAAAGAAATTTTGTGCCTCACTCAAAAATACTCAAGGGAGAAAGTACTCTTTGGGATAGGCATGCTGGTAATGGGAAGCAGTTGTCAAAATAACCAGAGACACTGAGTGGATGTAGTCTTTGGTGATATGAAATCACAGGCTGATTAGTTGCCAACAGCATGCTGTTCCTTCCATAAAAGCTCGGGGTTTTAAGCATTTTTGTATTTAATGCTTTGAAATGAAATAGAAGTATTTTATGAAGCAGTAGACTTTCATTTATATCTGTAGCACTTTGTGATGACTCGTGGACATTCCTGAGCCCATTATTTCTTGGTGGGGAAATAATACTTGCTCTGTCAGTGTCTCATGGTGTTTGAGATTTGAAGTAATGTCTGTTTAAGTGCTTTGCAAAATACAAAGTATGGTAACAATATCTTTACTATCATTTGTATATTAAGCACTGATATTCAAACAAATTTTTCTTTCAAATACTTTCTAAGAAAATATACAGGGAGAAGGGTGAACAATTATTGAACTGTTAGATCATTACCTCATGAATACAATTGAAATAGGTACAATTAGGAGAACTAAAGGTCAAGAATGTGGGACATAGGTGAAACCAATGATAATGAAAGGAATATTTTCTTCAATCCGTCTTCCTAATAGGAAGTCAGACAGGAAACGTTACTTTTCATAGAGAATGTAAAATTACTGAATTTATGTAATTGGATAGGCAGTATGAAATCTTATCAATTCTTTAGTGGCATATAGAAATTATTCAAAGATATTTTTACATGTAATATAAAAGATTAAGGAATACAAAACTATAGTAATCAAGTATAGTGTGGTATTGGCATTAAGAATAGACAAATAGGCTTGGCAGCTGTAGCTCAAGTGGCTAAGGCGCCAGCCACATACACCAGAGTTGGTGGGTTCAAATCCATCCAGGCCTGCCAAACAACAATGACAGCTCCAACCAGAAAATGGCTGGTTGTGGTGGGCATCTGTAGTCCCAGCTACTTGGGAGGCTGAGGCAAGAGAATCGCTTAAGCCCAGGAGTTGGAGGTTGCTATGAGCTGTGATGCCATTGCACTCTACCCAGGGTGACAGCTTGAGGCTCTGTTACAAAAAAAAAAGAATAGACATATAGCCGGGCGTTGTGGCAGGCACCTGTAGTCCCAGCTACTTGGGAGGCTGAGGCAAGAGAATCGCTTAAGCTCAAGAGTTTGAGGTTGCTATAAGCTGTCACCATAGCACTCTACCGAGGGTGACATAGTGATTCTCTGTCTCAAAAAAAATAGACATACAGATTGATAGAATAGAATTAAGAGTCTATAACCAAACTGTGATATTTTTGTTAATTGATTTTGGACAAGAGTGCCAACACAGTTCAATGAGAGAAAGAATAGTCTTCTCAGTAAGTGATGCTGGATGTCCTCGTGACCTCTTCTTCACACCAGACATAAAAATTAACTAAAAATGTATCACAGAATTAAATATAGAAGTTAACTCTGTGAAATTCTTCTTAGAAGGATATGTAGGAGTAAATTTCTGTGACCTAGAGTTAGGGAGTAGTTTCTTGGATAAATTGGGCTTCACTGAAATTAAAAACTTTTGTGATTGGCTTGGCGCCTGTAGCATAGTGGTTATGGCACCAGGCACATGCACCGAGGTTAGCAGGTTCAAACCCAGTCTGGCCAGCTAAGGAACAATGACAGCCCAAACAAACAAACAAACAAAATAGCCAGAGGGTGGCGCCTGTGGCTCAGCAGGTAGGGTTCTGGCCCTATATACTGAAGGTGATGGGTTTGAACCTGGCCCCTGCCAAACTGCAACAACAACAACAACAAAAGGGCATTGCGGCAGGTGCCTGTAGCCCCAGCTACTCGGGTACGCTGAGGCAGAGAATCACCTAAGCCCAGGAGTTGGAGGTTGCTGTGAGCTATGATGGCACAGCACTCTACCGAAGGCAATAAAGTGAGACTCTGTCTCAAAAAAAAAAAAATAGCTGGGCATTGTGGCAGGTGCCTGTAGTTTTAGCTACTTGGGAAGCTGAAGCAAGAGAATCGCTTAAGCCCAAGAGTTTGAGTTTGCTATGACCTTCAACACCATGGCACTCTACTGAGGGCAACATAGTTAGACTCTTGTCTCCAAAAAGAAAAAAAAACAAAACTCTGTGACACAAAGGACACCATCAAAGAGGCCGGGTGGGGTGGCTCACACCTACAATCCCAGCACTCTGGGAGGCCAAAGCAGGTGGATTACCTGAGTTCACAGGTTCCAGACCAGCCTGAGCCAGAGCAAGACCCTGCCTCAAAAAATAGGCAAGCGTTGTGGCAGGCACCTATAGTTCCAGCTACTCAAGAGTCTGAGGCAAGAGGATCATTTGAACCCAAGAATTAGAGGTTGCTGTGAACTATCATGCCACAGCACTCTACCCAGGGCAACAAAGTGAGACTCTGTCTCAAAAGTAAATAAATAAATAACGTTCAAAGACATCTTACAGAATGGGAAAGCATATTTGCAAGTCATAATAGATAAGGTAGAAATATCTAGAGTTAAAAAGAACTCTTACAAGTCAAAAATAAGACAAGTGACCCAATTTAAAAATGGGCAAAGGATCTGAGTAAAAAGATATACAGATCACCAATAAGCATATAAAAAGATGCTCATCATCATTAGCTGTTAGGAAAATCAACTCAAAATCACAATGAAATACCACTTCATACCTAGTAGGGTAGCATAATCAAAAAGACAAGTAATAAGTGTTGGTGGGAATATGGAAAAACTTGAACTGTTGATGAGATTGTAAACTGGTAGACTGCTTTTAGAAGCTATCTGGCAGTACTTCAAAAGGTTAAACATAGAGTTACCGGCTATTCTACTCTTAAGTGTATACCCAAGAGAATTGAAAACATATCTGCACAAGTCTTGTGCATGCATGGATGTTCACAGCTGCCTTGTTCCTATTAGCCCCAAAGTAGCAACAGTCCTAATGTCCATCAACCAATGAATGGAGAAATAAAATGTAGGATAGGATAAGAAGGAATAAAGTACTAATAGATGTCATAACATAGATGAGCCTTGAAAATATTTTAAGTCAAACCAGTCACAAAATTCTGCACTGGCTGATTATTTATGTGAAATGCCAGAATAGGCAAATCTATAAGAGACAAAAGAGATTGGCATTGCCTGGGGCTAGGGAGAAGTACTATCAGTAGGAAATAAGGAATGACTGGTAATGGGTGTAGTTTCTTTTTGGCATCATAAAAATGTTACAGAATTGCTATGGTGGTATTTGTACAACTCTGCATATATTTTAAAAACCACTGATTTGTTTGGTGAATTGTAGGATATATGAATAACAAAAATTTTTAAATCAAGCAACACCTAACTTAAAAAATACAAAGAAGTAAGAAGAGGAACAAATGTCTCTACTATTTATCTTCTGGAGATAAGGGAAGGGTCAAGTGGTTGGTTGTATCTTAGCTATCATTTTTTTTCTTTTTTTTATCCTTCTAGTGGCTGACTAGGTTTATTAAATGAATACACTTTTGTGTTAAATGATAGTAAATCATAATTCATTTTTGACAGGAATTGAGTTCTCAGAGTTTATCTCATGATGGAGGATTCTTCAATAGACTGGAAGATGATGTTCATAAAATTCTTATTAGAGAAAAAAGAAGAGAACAGCTTACAGAATATAATGGAACAGATAATTGTACAGCTCATGAACACAACCAGGCATGTAGAAAATTCTCTTTAAATCACAGTAAAATTAAAATGCTGTTCTTCTTTTTTTGAACAGAGCAGTAGAATCCAATTATGATTATAGATAATAGTTTTAAAGTATCATCTTAGTCATCATGCAGATATTTATATTAACAAGTATGAAGTATACTGTATGAAGTAGTTCATTCATTAATGACTGTTTGTTGAGCATTATGCTATATACTGCATACAAATAGGCACTGGTATGAGAGAATGGGAATACCAAGTTGGATAAGACCTTTCTTCCTGTAGACACTCAGGAGTGGGGATATGTGGAGGCAGGCCAGTAAAGGGATTATCATTCAGTATGATGAAGACTTTAAGGAAGATAAGAACAATAAAAAAGGAGTTTTAAATAGCAAAGGTAATAGATAACTACTGGGGTAAATTGTGATGCATATATTAAAAGGTGACATTTGGACTGGATTTTCAGTGATGAATATAAAATGAGAAAATCGAGAAAGGCTTTGTAGTTGTAAGGATCCCGAGTTATAAAAAAGGCCTTCAACTCAATATTCAGGAAGCTGAAAAATTTTGCAACTAAAATTTGAAGTTGAGTGGGGGATGACACAACAGGAGAAATAGATTTGGTTTATGTTACAAATGTCTTTTCTGTGAAACTAAGAAGTCAAAATTTATCCTATACAACAGAGAAAGCTGCTTGTGAATCCGATTTGGTCAGTGGTCTGTTTTTGTGGGAGCCATGAACTAATAATGGTATTTACATTTTCAAAATACTGCTTTAAAAAAAAGAAAAGAGAATATGAGACCCACAAAGCCTAAAATATTTACTGTTGGTCCTGTTGCAGAAAAAAGTTTTGCCAACCGCTGCTATAGACCAGTATTACCCAAAATGTATTATTCAAAGGAAATGCTTTCTCTTCTCATTCCTCACTCTTAGATGCAGGAAGAGGTATGACCTACTCCAAGATCCTTGCTGTTGCATCTTAACTCATAACACAGTTTAAAAGTGTGTTACTTCTCAGACCTCTGAGTTTGCATTTATTTTTGTCAGCACAATCACAAGTCTATTTTACTTCCTCTTCACTGTGAACCTATTCTTTATCTTATATTGACCACTAGTCCATAGTTTCTCCCAGCCTGAAACTTGTAGTGAATAATTTCATTAATATCCCGAAGAATCATTAATGTCCCCAAGAACACTTTGCCCTTCTTTAATTTTCTTCTTTTCTCTTGCCAGTATGCAGCATTGGCTCGCATAATATTGTCTACCTTTTCTATTCTAATTTAAGTTCTGGGTGAGCAAGTATTGCTAGAAAATATTTTCAAAATGATGCTATGATTCTATCTGAAAATCAGTACTGTGCAACTTTTGCCATATCTTCATTGCCACTTAACAGTCCTTTGATTTACTCTTTCTTAATTTGACAGATTCCTATAAAACTTACCCCAAATTTTAAGAACCTGGTCCCATACTTTTAATCTCTTCAATGGATGTTATATTTTATTTACTAAGAAGACTGATAATTAGTCATTCAATATTGTGTTTATTATATGGAGACAAGAGAGACCTTAAAGACTTTTTTACTTAGTGCAGCCAGAAGATTGATTTATAACTAATACTATTCCATGTGAAAATCTGTTTTCAATTTAGTATTGGGAAATCTTTGCCTACTCTGAGGTATTTGTGAGCTTCTTTCTTTCTGGTATTAAATTTAATATTTTCCTGTCTTGCTTTGACTGCCAAATTTTATGTATAGTCCAAGCAACCCTGTTGCCATTTTGGTTAGTTTATCCTCTTCCCCCATTTTCGTTGATTATAATTTTCCCCTTTATACAATCCATATCTTATTTTTTAAACCATCTCAGATCATTTTTGGATAGAAGGAATGATGTTAATATATTTCAGCAAATACTTAAGATACCCCAAGCCCTTTATATATCAAAATTGAGTATGTTTAACTAAATAATTAGCTATTATTAATGATATTAGTATAATAAAACCAAAGTGATAGTGTACTATAGTGGAAAGGGAATAGATTTTAAAATCAGACAAACCCAATAACAAATCATAGTTCTGTAGCTAATCAGCTGTGTTACGTTGGAATGAAATACTTGCCTTTCTTATGCTGTTACTACAAATTAGGAAAGTTAGCAATTATGAGCAAAGTCTTTTGCACAGCATGTTGTATACAATGCGTTTAATAGATAATTATTTAGTGCAGGCAAAAGTACATACTGATAAAGTACTATAGTAATTTACAGGAATGGGGATCAGAGATGGCTTTGTGAGGAGAAAATAGCACTTGAATTAGAAATGTAAGAAAGTAAGATTTAAATATACAGAGGTGAGGAAGAAGAAAACTGGGATGCCTTGAGTAAAGGTATGGAGACAGTAAAGTATAAACCAGTTTAATTAAAACAGAAGGTTCATAGAAGAATGTAGTATAAATTTGATAAGGTAGGTTGGAAAAGATTGAGGAGGATCTTAATGCCTGGCTTATAATTAGTCAGTAAACAGTAAAGAATTTTTGAAGAATTTTGAACAGAGAACAAAGTTTTAAATGGTAATATTAGTTTCACTGAAGTATCTAGGAAAAACAGAAGGGGAAGGTAAAGATTATACTAAGTATTAGTAAGGATATAGAACAACATAACATACCACTAGTAGAAATATAAATAAATAACCATTTTGGCAAATAATATATTAACTTTTGAAGTTGAAGACGATGGACCTAACCTATGTTCTAGAAATTCTTCTACCCCTAGATTAAACCCTGGAGACATGTTCAAGAAGAATGTTCAAAACTCAGTTGTTGGTAATAACAAATCAGTAGAAGAAATGAATGAGCTATAGTTATATAGCAACATGGATGAATATCAAGAATGTAACAGTTAATGAAAATAAAGTCATCAAATACTAGTTTGATATAATTTACATAATTATAAAAAATAGAAAATGTAATATATTATTCATGGATTCATATACATGTAATTTAATTAAGACTTAGTGG
This sequence comes from Galagoides demidoff, assembly GCA_963574575.1. Lineage (NCBI taxonomy): Eukaryota > Metazoa > Chordata > Mammalia > Primates > Galagidae > Galagoides > Galagoides demidoff. The sequence goes on along the minus strand of CAUYQV010056013.1, from coordinate 287 downwards.
CAGGTAATTTATCTTAAACACTGCTAACAGATGCCTTTTTCTGAAGCATGATTTTTACCATGCTATGTTTGACCCTTAAACTTCAATGTCTAGGCTCAGCGCCTGTGGCTCAATCGGCTAAGGTGCCAGCCACGTACACCTAAGGTGGCAGGTTCGAATCCCCAGCCCGGGCCTGCCAAACAACAATGATGGCTGCAACCAAAAAATGGCCGGGCGTTGTGGTGGGCGCCTGTGGTCCCAGCTACTTGGGAGGCGGAGGCAGGAGTCTCTCTTGAGCCCAGGAGTTG
>CAUYQV010056010.1:0-13885 GCA_963574575.1 Galagoides demidoff | reverse complement strand
CGGGCCTGTCAAACAATGGCAACTACAACCAAAAAAATAGTCAGGCATTGTGGTGGGCACCTGTAGTCTCAACTACTCAGGAGGCCGAGGCAAGAGAATTGCCTAACCCCAAGAATTGGAACCACAGCAGTCTACCGAGGGTGACAAAATAAGACTCTGTCTCCAAAAAAAAAAAAAGAGTGGCGCCTGTGGCTCAGAAGAGTAGGGCACCGGCCCCAAATGTGGGAGGTGGTGGGTTCAAACATAGCCCTGGTCAAAAACTGCAAAAAAAAAGAATAAAGAAAGAACGAAAAGCAAAAGGTAATTAGGGCAAAATAAGGTTATATGAGTGAGGCTTCATGCAATGTGACTGGTATCCTTATAAGAAGAGGAGATTAGGACATAAGACATGCATGGAGGAAGACCACGTGGGGATATAGGAAGAAGGAGCAACCTGCGGGGCAAAGACAGAGGCCTCAGAAGAAACTAACCTGTTGACTCCTTGATCTGGAACTTCCAGCCTTATGAATTGTGAGAAAATAAACATCTGTTGTTTAAGCCACTCAAGTCTATAGCCCATACCACAGAAGCCCTAGGTGATTAATATGCCACCCTGTGTAGCTCCTAATGAAATAAACAATCACAATGGCCGCTGATGGCCACCAAAACCATTAAGAGAAAACCTGACAAACAACTTCATAACAACTCCTGAGCCCGTGGTCTGCAGAACGTCACAGAGACAGGCAGGTGCTTGGAGCTTCTGTGCCTGGACATACACACCAACCACCCATGAAATTTTCTTGCCATAAAAATTGAACTAGAATCGAATCACCCTCCTAGATCCAGCTATTATTTTATAGCACAGGAAGAGGACTATGTCGAGCAACATCACAGGATGCAAACAGCAAAATCCAGCCTAGGGGAAAATGAGTAGGACAAACCACTAACTTCCTTCAAAGCACAATTATGGAGGAAGGAAAGAGACTGGGAAACCTACAAAATAACAGACATTTGAGATCACAAAGATTAATTCAAATTAATTCAAAATGGATCATAGACCTAAACGTAAAATGCGAAACTATAAGACTCCTAGAGATACACAGGAGAAGACCTAGGACTCAGGGGTCCTCAAACTTTTTAAACATGGGGCCAGTTGACTGTTCCTCAGACCATTGGAGGGCCCGACTCTGGGCCCAGGACGAGTCGGCTGCTAAGCAGGACAGATGGCGGCGGCAAAAATACCCAGCGGGCCAGATAAATGTACTAGGCCGGCTGCATGTGGCCTGCAGGCCGTAGTTTGAGGACGCCGGAAGGTAATCTTGGGTTTGGTGATGACTTCTGAGATATAACACAAAAGCACAATCCATGAAAGAAAAAACTGGTAAGTTGGACTTCATTAAAGTTCAAAATTTCTGCTTTGTGAAAGACACCACTAAGGGAATGAAAATTGCAAAGTCTCAGCCTGTCTGGCAAAAAAATAAAATTAGGCTGGGTTCAGTGGCTCACATGTATAATCCTAGCCCTCTGGCAGGCTGAGGCTGGTGGATCACCTGAGCTCAAGAATTTGAGACCGGGCGGTGCCTGTGGCTCAGTGAGTAAGGCACCGGCCTCACATGGGTGGTGGGTTCAAACCCAGCCCTGGCCAAACTGCAACAAAAAAATAACTGGGTGTTGTGGCAGGCACCTGTGGCTCCAGGTTCCAGCTACTTGGGAGGTTGAGGTAAGAGAATCACCTAAATCCATGAGCTGGAGGTTGCTGTGAGCTGTGATGCTACTGCACTCTACCAAGGGTGATAAAGTAAGACTGTCTCTAAAAAAAAAAAAAAAAAAGAGAGAGAGAGAGAGAGACCTCCACTTCTACTAAAAATAGAAAAACTAATTGAGTGTTTGAGCGGCCACCTATAGTCCCAGGTACTTGGGAGGCTGAGGCATGAGGATCTCTTGAACCCAAGAGTTTGAGGTTGCTGTGAGCTATGACACCACTCTACTAAGGGCAACATAGTGAGACTCTGTCTCAGAAAAAGAAAGAAAGAGAGAAATAACAAGCCAGAGACTGAAGGAAATATTTGCAAAACACCTGTGCAATAAAGAAAGGATTGGTATCCAAAATAGACGAATAACTCTTAAAACTCCACAATCAATAAAACACAGAGGGACTCATTGAAATATGTGGACTTCAAGTGGATCCTGATTCACACTTCAGAAAACATTTATAATCAGGGTAAAGTAAACAGAAACAGGACACTGCTGACATTATGGATCTGGAGTTAATTACTCGTTGGTGTGATAATGGTTTAGCTATCATTTTTTTTAAGTGCCCTCACCTACTAGAGTTACATACTGAACTATTTCTACATGAAATGCTCTAATGTCTGAGATGTTTCAGATGAATCTGAGGTGGGGTGGGAAGAGGGTAGAAAGTAGGTGAAATGGAAGCGACCAGGAGTTAGTGATTTAGACTCTGCAATGAAAAAAAAAAAAAAAAGACTCTGCAATGGGCATACATGGAGGGGGGGGCTTGTTATACTATTCTCTCTACTTGGGTGTGCTTTGAAATTTTCTACAATTAATTAAATGAAGAAAAAAATAAAAGAACTACCTCATTTGACTCCCAATTTCTTTGTGGCACTCCAGCTGAATGTTTGTGCAACTCCCCAAGGACACCTATCTTTTCCAGTAGCCTGGGAGCTGCAGGAGGGTGGAATGGGTCCCGTCCCTCTTGCCCAGTGTCCAGAACGGCGCTCCACACCCACCAAGAATGCTTGGTCAACCTTTGTGGAATGAACGGGGGTTTGGGGACCTCCAGGAAGGAAACAGCAGACTCCACCTACAAAGCTGAGGGGAGACTTCCTGGAGGAGGTGATGTGCAGCCTGGATCTTGAAGAATAAGGAGGACAGGAAGATGTGGGGAGAGTGCTCTCAGAAAAGTTGAGAGGTAGGACATTGCTAGTGCCATGTGTGGGGCTAGAGTGTAGACTCTGCTGGGCAGGTGGAGACAAGTGCAGCTGGAGGCATGTGTAAGGATTTTAAGGCAAGGAATCCCGGACTTGGTGGGGGTGGGTAATGGGAGCAGGGGTGAGTATGGGCAGGGTAGAAAGCACTGGGTGTAGAGAGACCTCTCACAAGGAATGCATGGGGACAAGCTGCAGGGGGAGGCTGGAGTGAGGGTCCTGGGAGGGGACCAGTTTGGGCCAGGCCACTGGGACAGAGAGGATGGCACAAGCTAGAGGTGAGGGAGATAGCTCACCCTTCCACTCCAGGTTCCCGCGGCCCCTCTCCAGGTGCCCCTGCAGACGCTGGGGGCAGGAGTAGAGAAGGAAGGTCATCTCCTTGCTGGCTGCTCCGGCCTGCTGCATCCACTGCTGACTGATGGCCTGGGCCTCAGGCCAGTCCCCGTTCCAGGTGCCCTTCTTGAGGTCGAATGACATGAACTCCTCCCCATTCAAGGCAAACTTGGCGGTGGGCACCGACGCATTGTCAGGGCCCAGTTTGCAGCCCAGCAGGCCCTGCAGGGTGTAGGGACCTGGTGCCCACACACACAGGTCAGCGGGGGCCCAACAACAAGAACCCAGCCTTCCTCCTGTATGCCCAGGAGTCAGAGCCTCACCTTTTCCTTCCAGGGCTTTGAAAGCTTCCAGAAAGAGCTTCTCCTTGATCCTCAGGTCCGCAGTCTCTCTCTCCCAGTACCAGGACACCTGATTTTCCCAGACCCATGCTCCACATGGCTCAGCCTGGGCCCTCAGGTTACTGTAGCTCAGGTACTGCTGAGGGCCCAGCCAGCCTGACACCCAGAAGGCAGGAGTCCCTGGGGCAGGCTTGGACACAGCGGTGAGGTGGTAAAGGAGGGAGAGGTGACTTTCTGCAGACAGAGACACAGTGAAGGGAGCACTGGGCCAGGGGTATGGGAGGACCTAGACTGTAGCAGGAGAGACACCAGGGGAGAGAGAAGGCTTGGCCTGGGGGATGGGATTGACCACAGGAGAGGGGGACAGAGATACAGAGAGGGGGTCAGAGACCCAGAGAGAGGGGGACAGAGACTCAGAGAAGGGAAACAGAGACCCTGGGTGAGGGCGACAGAAAGCCAGAGAGAGGGGGACAGAGACCCAGAGAGAAGAGACAGAAGCCAGAGAGAGGGAGACAGAGGCTAAGAAGCAGGCCAGAGAGCCAGAGAGAGGGGATAAAAATACAGGGGGAAGGGGACAGAGACCAGGAAAAGAGGGACAGAGACTAGTGACAGGAGGACAGAAGCACAACTGGGGCAGGTGGATCCTAGACACAGACTGAGGGAAAAGAAAGTGATAAACAAGAGGAAGGGGCCAAGGAGGAAGTGTGGGTGGATTTTGCTTCCTATGCCTCTCTTCCCGCCCACCCAGCGAAGGCCCCTCACCTGAGCGCAGGGTCCGGGGCAGTATGAAGAGCAGCAGAGCGAGCGCCCAACGCCCAGGCAGGGGGACGCCCATGCTGAGAAGGCGACCTGGGGCGGGAGGGGGCGCGTGATTCCTGGGGACCCCCGCCCCGCCCCTTCGTCCCTGGGCACCCGCGAGCACGGTGGGGACCAGAACTCCAGGAGGTTTGGGGGCTAGATCAAGGATGACAACAATGCCTTCTCCTCAATGAACTTTCACCCCTTAATTTGATTCCTTTTGGTTAATTAATTACAGAACCTGGATTGGGCGAGATGGCTCTCCCGGATCTCGGCTCTGCCTCTTCTTCCTCCCTCGGACCCAGGAGTCCAGGCCTCCAGCCCAGCGCCTCTCCCCCCACAGATTGAGAGTCACCCCAAGCCCCTGCCCCCGCCACCCCGATCTGCTCACGCGGCCACGTTCCCTTGCCGCCTGCAGCCCGCTGGCTCCTGCTCCCGTGACTGGAGACCCCAGTTCCTCTCTCACATCCTGTCCGGAGGCTCCCTGACTCCAGGGACATCCAACCCCACCCCCCAGCTGCAGGGCACACCCCGGGCCCTAGGCCCAGCCTCTCTGTTTGTCTCTTAAAACTTTCATCTTTTTTTCTTTCTCTGCTGCTCCTTGTTCTTTATTTTGAGAGTGTCAGACACCCAGCGAATTCATGACAAAGATAGAAATGGAACTCCACACTCTGAAGATCTCTGTTGAACTTTTCCATCTCTCATTGGACCCCCCATGACTTTCATACCCTCCTGTGTCATACTCCTCCACCAAGTGTCTCCTTAAAAAGCTCCTGCAGGTGTTCTTTATTTATATTGATTGATTGATTGATTTTTTGAGACAGAGCCTCAAGCTGTGGCCCTAGGTAGAGTGCTGTGGCATCACAGCTCATAGCAACCTCAAACTCTTGGACTGAAGCAATTCTCTTGCTTCAGCCTCCCAAGTAGCTGGGATGACAGGCGCCTGCCACGATGCTCAGTTATTTTTTGGTTGTAGTTGTCATTGTTGTTCCACAGGCCTGGGCTGGATTCGAACCTGCCAGCGCTGGTGTATGTGGCTGGTGCCTTAGCTGCTTGAGCTACAGGTGCCGAGCCTATTGATTGATTTTTTGAGATAGAGTCTCACTCTGTTGTCCAAGCTAGAGTGCTGTGGCATCAACCTAGCTCACAGCAATCTCAAACTCTTTTTTTTTTTTTGAGACAGTCTCACAATGTCACCCTCAGTAGAGTCCCAAGGTGTCACAGCTCACAGCATCCTCAAACTCATGGGTTTAAGCAATTCTCTTGCCTCAGCCTCCCAAGCAGCTGGGACAACAGGCACCTGCCACAACACTCAGCTATTTTTTGTTACAGTTGTCATTGTTGGTTAGCTGGCCTGGGCCACGCTCTAACACACCAACTTCAGCGTATGTGGCTGGTGCCGTAACCACATAAGACTATGGGTGCCAAGCCAGCAATCTCAGACTCTTCAACTCAAGTGACCCTCCTGCCTCAGCCTCCTAAATAGTTGGAACTACAGATGCCCACCATCACACCTGGCTAATTTTTTCTATTTTTAATAGAGATGGGGGTCCCTCGTTTGCTCAGGCTGGTTGCCAACTTTTTTTTTTTTTTTTAAGAGACAGAGTCTCACTTTGTCACCCTCGGTAGAGTGCCATGGCATCACAGCTCTTGGGCTTAGGCAATTCTCTTGCCTCAGCCTCCCAAGTAGCTGGGACTCCAGACACCCACCACAATGCCTAGCTAGGTTGCCAACTTCTGAGATCAAAGTGCCTCCCGCCTTAGCCTCCCAGAGTGCTAGGATTACAGGTGTGAGCCAAAGTGCCAGGACTTCCTTGAAGTTAGAATAGCATTGCCCTGGGGTCACGTCACATAACCCAGCCTGAGTGCTCATGTCCCCAGGGTCTGGCTTTAATATACCAGGATGCGCGCAAATCTCCTTGGACCCACCCATGACATGAAATGGGCCTTGCTTTAATGCTTCGATTGCCCATTTACACATTTTAAGGTCCTGCTAAACTGTCCCCAAGCTCTTGGTGTGATAGACACCTTATGTCCCACTTTAAAATATCCCAGAACTCATCTAAATGCTCCCTTCAGGCCTAATACAATGTTCTATAGTCCTCCTGTGACACCTCTTGGTCCGTTAGAATGGTCTCAGGACACCACTACTATGCTGGCACCCTACAACACTTCCTTCCTCTGGACCCCATTGCCCAACCACTGTGCCTACAGCGCCCCTGGAAACTTGCAGGACCATTGCCAGAGCCTATAGCACATGCCTGGAGCTCCAATCATCTCAGGTCCCACCCCCATCCTTCTTGGATCCCCCTGATTGTAGACTGGGACCCAGCTGTAACAGCCTTTAGGAGCCCACGCTAATGTCACACAGAGTTGGCCACCCCATCCCTAGGATTTTGCTAAATAAGAACTGAGTCCCGGGAGGCACCTGTGGCTCAAAGGAGTAGGGTGCCTGCCCCATATGCTGGAGGTGGTTGGTTCAAACCCAGTCCTGGCCAAAAACTGCAAAAAAATAATAATAAGAAGAAGAACTGAGTCCTGGGTGGCACCTATGGCTCAGTGGGTAGGGCACCGGCCTCATATAATGAGAGTGGCAGGTTTGAACCCGGCCCTGGCCAAACTGCAATAAAAAAATAGCTGGACATTGTGGCAGGTGCCTGTAATCCCAGCTATTCAGGAGGCTGAGGCAAGAGAATGGCCTAAGCTCCCAGGAGTTGGAGGTTGCTGTGAGCTGTGACGTCACAGCCTCTACTGAGGGTGATAGAGTGAGATTCTGTCTCAATAAAAAGAACTGAGTCCTAGGCCCATGTGCAGCAGCTCATGCTTGTAATCCTAGCTCTCTGGGAGGCTGAGGCCAGTGGATTGCTTGAGCTCAAGAGTTTGAGATCAGGCTTGGCGCCTGTGGCTCAAGTGGCTAAGGTGCCTGTGGCTCAAGTGGCTATGGCGCCAGCCACATACACCTAAGGTGGTGGGTTCAAATCCAGCCTGGACCTGCCAAACAACAATGACGGCTGCAACCAAAAAATGGCTGGGCATTGTGGTGGGCGCCTGTGGTCCCAGCTACTCGGGAGGCTGAGGCAGGAGACTCGCTTAAGCCCAGGAGTTGGAGGTTGCTGTGAGCTGTGAAGCCACAGCACTCTACCCAGGGGGATAGCTTGAGGCTCTGTCTCAAAAAAAAAAAAAAGAGTTTGAGATCAGCTAGAGCAAAAAGAAAGACTAAAAATAGAAAAACTGAGGCAAGAGGACCACTTGAGTGGAGGGCCACCAAGTTGGAGGTTGCTGTGAGCTGTGACATCACAGCACTCTATCCAGGATGACAGCTTGAGACTCTGTCTCAAACAAACAAACAAACAAACAAAAAAACACAGGGTGGCACCCGTAGCTCAGTGGGTAGGGCACTGGCCATATACACCAAAGCTGGAGGGTTTGAACTCAGCCCATGCCTGCTAAACAACAATGACGACCCTAACAACAACAAAAGAAAATAGCCAGGTGTTGTGGCAAGCACCTGTAGTCCCAGCTACTTGGGAGGCTGAGGTAAGAGAATCGCTTAAGCCCAAGAGTTTGAGGTTGCTGTGATCTGTGATGCCATGGCACTCTACCCAGGGTGACAGCTTGAGACTCTGTCTCAACAAAATAAATAAATAAATAAAACTAAAAAATAGGCTCAGCGCCTGTGGCTCAAGTGGCTAAGGTGCCACACACGTACACCTGAGCTGGTGGGTTCAAATCCAGCATGGGCCTGCCTAACAACAATGATGGTTGCAACTAAAAAGTAGCCAGGCATTGTGGCTGGTGCCTGTAGTCCCAGCTACTTGGGAGGCAGAGGTAGGAGACTCACTTGAGCCCAGGAGTTAGAGGTTGCTGTGAGCTGTGATGCCAAGGCACTCCATCCAGGGGGCAACAGCTTGAGGCTCTGTCTCAAAAAAATAAATAAACAAATAAAATAAAATAAAAAAGAAATTAAAAAACCCAAAAAACCAAAACTGAGTCCTAGTAGGACTGTTGCTGTAACATGCTTCAAGTTGCCACAAAGTGTCTCCGGCCCCTGTTCTACCAGCCCCTGTTCTAACAAAGCCTGTTCTCATTTCGTTGGTGTCCATTGTAAAGTTGAGCAGGCTCCCCAAACCTATTCCTAAATTCTATTTCCAGGGGCCTCTCCAGAGCCTACCCAAGACAGATAGAAGACAGAGAGGGAAAGAGGGGGCAGGGAGGTGGTGGGTAGAAAGAAATAAACGATGGATGACAGATAGGTAGCTACAAGACACACAAGTAATTAGATTGACAGAAAAAACAGACAGGCCAGGTTTGGTGGCTCAAGCCTGTAATCCCAGCAAGGCCAAGGTGGGCGATCACCTGAGCTCACAGATTCGAGACCAGCTTGAGCCAGAGAGAGGCCCTGTCTCTAAAAATAGCTGGGCATTGTGGCAGGTGCCTGTAGTCCCACCTACTTGGGAGGCTGAGGCAAGAGATCGCTTGAGCCCAAGCTCCTTGGACTCACCCATGACGGTTGCTGAGGTTGCTGTGAGCTGACTCCATGGCACTCTACCATGGGTAACAAAGTAAGACTCTGTCTCAAGAAAAAGAAAAGAAAAGAAAAGGCAGACAAATACAAGAAGTGTCCAACCTTTTTTCTTTTTTGCTGCACATTGGAAGAATGACAGTTGTTTAGGGCCATATGTTAAATACACAAACACCAAGGAAAGCTGATGAGCAAAAGAAAAAGGATTTTTCATGATATATGACACCACAGATAAGCAAAAATGTCCTCACAAAATCAGCATGCAGCCTGGGGGCCTCAGATTGGACCCTGAGTGGAACTGACCCTCCAGGACCTGTGTAACATCCCAGCTGCAGGAAGTCTTCCCAGATCTCCCAGGAAGTGGCTGTGGCATCTCTCCCAGGTGCTGATCCAGCTAGGCTCCATTGTAAGGAACTTGAGACTCCACTGAAAAGGGTCCCGAGGTCCTGCTGTGTGCTGTGGATGTCCCTTCATTCAGACACCCTGGGTCCTACTTTAATGGCCCCAAACCCCACTAAAACACTCCAGGATTCTCCTTCATTGCCCAGGACCCTAAATAGCCCCACGTTTCTGCCTGTATGATTTTGGGGCCTTTATGGACTACCGGGGGGGGTGGGGTTCTTTTATTTTTTTTGAGACAGAACCTCAAGCTCCAACTCCTGGGCTCAAGCAATTCTCCTGCCTCTGCCTCTGAAGTAGCTGGGACTACAGGCACCTGCCACATGCCTGGCTATTTTTTGTTACAGCTATCATTGTTGTTTTAGGTGGCCTAGGCCAGGTTCAAACCCACCAGTCTCAGTGTATGTGGATGGCGCCATAACCACTGTGCTATGGGCACCAGGCCTGCCTGGAGCTCTTACTCGGCCATCTTTGAGGCCTGTCCATTTCTGGATAGCTTTAGGTGTCCCAGATCCTGCTATAATGTCCCATCAGCTGTCACTTCAACATTTTTCTGGACCCTACACAAATACCCACTGGGTTCTGTCAAAAAGTCCTTTGTTTGCCAGGCATGGTGTCTCATGCCTATAATTCTAGCACTCTGGGTGGCCAGGGCCGGTGCATTGCTTGAACTCAGGAGTAGGAAACAAACCTGAGCAAGAGTAACACTATGTCTCTACAAAACAGCCAGGCATTGTGGCAGGCACCTGTGTGCCAGCTACCCAGGAGGCTGAGGCAGGAGGGTCACTTGAGCCCAAGAGCTTGAGGTTGCTGTGAGCTGTGACACCAAGGCACTACCCAGGGTGACAAAGTGAGACTCTACCTCAAAAAACAAACCCCCCCCCAAAAAAACCCAAACCCCTCCAAAAGACCTGTGTTCATTTTTTGTTTGTTTGTTTGAGACAGAGTCTCACTGTCACCCTCAGTTGACTGCCATGGCATCATTGCTCACAGTAACCTCAAACTCTTGGGCTCAAGTGATCTTGCCTTAGCCTTCTGATTAGCTGGGACTACAGGTGCCCGCCACAGTGCCCAGCTAGTTTTTCTGTTTTCAGTAGAGACGGGGTCTCGCTCTTCCTCAGTCTGGTTTCAAACTTTTTAGCTCGGGTTATCCACTTGCCTTTTGGCCTCCCAGAGTGCTAGGATTACAGGTGTGAAACACCACACTTGCCTGCCTCTCTCTTATATCAGTGCTTTTGTAATTATGTTTTGGGCCACCTGGATAATCCAGGATCATCTTCCCATCTGAATATCCTTAACTAATCACATCTGCAAAATCCCTCCATGTGAGGTAAGAGTCACAGGGCTTCTGGGGATGAGGGTGAGGATGTCTTTGGGGCCATGATTCAGCCTCCCTGCTCATCTAGGGTGCCTTCCCTTGCCTCACTCTGATCCCTTCTTCTTCCTATTACAAAGGCCTCCAGATGTAGCCAGGAGGCCTCTCAGAGTCTGCCCTCACATTCCCCATTGTCCCTTCTGTTTTTTTTTTTGAGACAGAGTCTCACTTTGTTGCCCTCAGTATAGTGCTGTGGCATCACAGCTCACAGCAACCTCCAGCTCCTGGGTTTAGGCGATTTTTTTTTTTTTTCTGCAGTTTTTGGCCGGGCTGGGTCTCAGTTTAAACCTGCCACCTCCGGCATATGGGGCCCGCGCCCTACTCCTTTGAGCCACAGGCGCTGCCCACTTAGGCTATTCTTTTGCCTCAGCCTCCCAAGTAGCTGAGAGTACAGGCAACCACCAAAATGACTGGCTATTTTTTTGCTGCAGTTCATCCGGGCCAGATCTGAACCTGCTACCCTTGGTATACGGAGCTGGCACCCTACTCACTGAGCCACAAGTGCCGCCCAGTTTTGTTTCTTTTTTTGAGACAGAGTCTCAAGCTGTGGCCCTGGATGGAGTGCTGTGGCATCACAGCTCACAGCAACCTCAAACTCTGGGCGTAACCGATTCTCTTGCCTCAGCCTCCCAAGTAGCTGGGACTATAGGCACCTGCCACAAGGCCCAACTATTTTTTGGTTATAGTTGTCATTGCTGTTTGGCAGGCCTGGGCTAGGTTTGAACCCACCAGCTCCCGCGTATATGGCAGGTGCCCTAGCCGCTGAGCTACAGACACAGAGCCTCCATTGTCCCTTCCTTCATGCCACAAAAGCAAAAGATTTTGAAGTTCCCTAATGCCCCTGGGAATCCCTTTTAGACACCCTGGCCATGTCTTCAGGGTTCATTTATAGCCTCCCCTAGGTGTCTATCATGTCCTCAGGGTCCTGCTATAATGGTCCGTGACTATATCCAAGCCATCCCTTGGGGTCTGGTGCTCATGTACCCAAGGCTCTATTAAAAACCCTTAGATGGGCTGGGCGAAGTGGCTCGCACCTGTAATCCTAGCACTCTGGCAGGCAGAGGGGAGGGGATAACCTGAGCTCAGGAGTTTGAAAGCAGCCTGAGCCAGAGCAAGACCTCGTCTCTAAAAATGGCCAGGCGCTGTGATGGGCGCCTGTAGTCCCAGGTACTTGGGAGGCTGAGGCAAGAGAATTGCTAGAGCCCAAGTGTTTGAGGTTGCTGTGAGCTATGATCCCATGGAACTCTACAAAGGGCCACAAAATGAGACTCTGTCTCAAAAAAAAAAAAAAAAAGAACACCCTTAGACTTTCACCAGGGTTCCCTGAGGATCCTGCTGTAATGGCCTCATAGTGTCCTCAGGGACTCACTATAATACACTAAAAATCCCATGACAATACCAGCTACACAATTTGTGGGGCCTATGCAAAATGAAAATGTGGGTTCTTTTGTTCCAATTTTTTTTTTTTTTTTTTGTAGAGACAGAGTCTCACTTTGTCACCCTTGGTAGAGTGCTGTGGTGTCACACAGCTCACAGCAACCTCCTAAGCTCTTGGGCTTAGGCGATTCTCTTGCCTCAGCCTCCCAAATAGCTGGGACTACAGGCACCCGCCACAGTGCCCAGCTATTTTTTTGTTGCAGTTTGGCCGGGGCCGGGTTTGAACCCACCACCCTCAGTATATGGGGCTGGCACCCCACTCACTGACAGGCGCCACCCTTTTTTTTTTTTTTTTTTTTTTTGAGACGGAGCCTCAAGCTATCCCCCTGGGTAGAGTGCCATGGTCTCACAGCTCACAGCAACCTCCAACTCTTGGGTTTAAGCAATTCTCTTGTCTCAGCCTCCTGAGTAGCTGGGACTACAGGTGCCCACCACAATGCCCGGCTATTTTTTGTTGCAGTTGTCGTTGTTGTTTAGCTGGCCTGGGCTGGTTTGAACCCGCCAGCCTCAGTACATGTGGCTGGCATGGTAACCACTGTGCTATAGGCACTAAGCCAGATCTTCTGTTTCTTTTTCACTTCCATACAGCCACACAGAAAGCCTTGGTTTCTTTGTAAAATGGTGGTGATAATTTTGCCTATATCCTTAAAGAGGCTTTAGTGGGTCAAAGGCCCAGCACAGGGCACACAGTGGGGCATCTGAAGTAGCACCTGTTCCCCTTAACATCCCCCCAGTCAAGCTTAGTGCCCGGCATACCTGGGCACTAAGGTATGCAACCCCCTATGGATTGTTATTATAGCAAACCCATTGTGGGCTCTCAGAGACCAGGCCCTGGATCTGTCTGCTCGTCTGCTCGTTCTTCCCCTTGTTCCTAGGAGGCAACATGATATTTGTAGAATGAATGAAGGCAATAATGAATGACCCTGAGCTGGTTTGAAATGCCCCTAAAATTCTTCTAGTAGGTCCTTGATGTCCTGCTGGATGTTCTGGAAGAATCTATACCCATAGGTATCATCCATAGGTCTCTCTTATGGACCCATAAAATACATACTGGGTCCTGCTACAGGACCAGACCATGGGGCTGTCCTGTGGCACTGAGACACACGTGGAGCCACCCAATAGATGTGTCCCGACTCTACTCACAGACCTCAGAGCAATTAAATGAACTTGGATGCCTCTACTGAATTTTGTAATATTTTATTTACTTATTTTTTTAGAGTCTCACTTTGTCGCCCTCAGTAGAGTGCTATTGCATCACAGCTCACAGCAACCTCTAACCCGTAGGCTTAGGCGATTCTCTTGCCTCAGCCTCCCAAGTAGCTGGCACTACAGGCGCCTGCCACAATGCCCGGCTATTTTTTGTTGCAGTTTGGCCGGGGCCAGGTTCAAACCTGCTACCCTTAGTATGTGGGCCCGTGCCCTACTCACTGAGCCACAGGGACTGCCTTGTAATATTTTATATTATATGAATATATACTGTGTGTGTGTATATTTATATACATACACATACATATAATCATAGACTGGCTATAATGTTACCTAGGTATTGCAACCATATAATGTCAACAGGGCCTGTTATAAGATGCTGAGGTCCAGGCTCAGTGCCTGTGGCTCAATCGGCTAAGGCGCCAGCCACGTACACCTAAGGTGGCGGGTTCGAATCCCCAGCCCGGGCCCGCCAAACAACAATGATGGCTGCAACCAAAAAATGGCCAGGCATTGTGGTGGGTGCCTGTGGTCCCAGCTACTT
>CAUYQV010056009.1:0-30606 GCA_963574575.1 Galagoides demidoff | reverse complement strand
TCCCCACTGAGTCCATTCCCCTAGAGGTGATACCAAATGCAAAAGCCTTCCAGGGACAACAACTTTTACTATTATTATTATTTAAGACAGAGTCCATGGTGTCATAGCTCACAGCAACTTCAGACTTTTTTTTTTTTTTTTTTGAGACAGTGCCTCAAGCTGTCACCCTGGGTAGAGTGCATGGCATCATAGCTGACAGCAACCTCCAACACCTGGGCTCAAGCGAGTCTCCTGCCTTCGCCTCCCAAATAGCTGGGATTACAGGCTCCCACCACAACGCGCGGCTCCTTTTTGGTTGCAGCTGTCGTTGTTTGGCGGGCCCAGGCTGGATTTGAACCTGCCATCTCAGGTGTACTTGGCTGGCGCCTTAGCTGCTTGAGCCACAGACGCCAAGCCAGCAACCTCAGACTCTTTAGCTCAAGCGATTCTCTTTCCTCAGTCTCCTCAATAGCTGAGACTACAGGTGCCCCCCCAATACGCCCAGCTATTTTTAGAGGGGGGTCTCACTTTAGCTCAGGCTGGTCTCAAACTCCTGAACTTGGGTGATTTCCCCCCCCACCCCCATCCCCTCCAGTGCTGGGATTACAGGTGTGAGCCACCGCGCCTAGCCTATTTTATTTTTTATTTTAATTTTTTGAGACTTGAGTTTCATTTTGTTGCCCTAGGTAGAGTGCCATATCATCATAGTGCACAGCAAACCTCAAACTCTTGGACGCAAGCCATCCTCTTGCCTCACCCTCCCAAGTAGCCGGGACTACAGGTGCCCACCACAATGCTGGGCTAGTTTTAGAGACCAAGTCTCGCTCTTGCTCAGGCTGGTCTCCAATTCCTGAGTTCAAATGATCCACCCAGCTCGCCTCCCACAGTGCTAGGATTACAGGTGTAAGGTAACCCATCCAGCACTGGCACAGCAACTTTAAATGAAAGAGTAAGGCTCAGTGCCCATAGCACAGTGGTTACAGCACCAGCCACATACACCAGGGCTCGTGTGTTCAAACCCTGCCTGGGCCTGCTAAACAACAACTGCAACAAAAAATGGCATTGTGGTGGGCACCAGTAGTCCCGGCTACTTGGGAGGGTGAGGCAAGAGAATCGCTTAAGCCCAAGAGTTTGAGGTTGCTGTTAGCTGTGACACCATAGCACTCTACTCAGGGCAATATAGTGAGACTCTGTCTCAAAAAATAAAAAGAAAGAAAGAAAGACTAAGAGGACCATGCGAGGTGGCTCACGCCTGTAATCCTAGCACTCTGGGAGTTCCAAGTGGCTGGATTGCCTGAATTCATGGGTTCAAGACCAGCCTGAGCAAGAGCTAGACCCAATCTCTAAAACTAGCCGGGAGTTGTGGCAAGCGCTTGTAGTCCCAGCTACTCAGGAGGTTGAGGCAAGAGAATAGGGAGCCAAGCCCAAGCGTCTGAGGTTGCTGTGAACTGTGATACCTTAGCACTCTACCAAGGGTGACAAAGTAAGACTCTGTTTCTAACAAATAAAAATAGAAAGAGTAAGAGGGTTTTTTAAGGGATATCATGAGACTAGTCGGGAAGCTCTTGGACTCTTTGGAAACATTCACATTCAAAATTTTTCTTTAAGCAGTCTGCCTCCCTGCAAAACACTCTCCTAGGGAGGTATTTGTGATCCTTGTTAAGTTGCTGCGTGTTAACCTGGCTGCAGTCATATCAGCCCAACTGAGAACTCACGGGAAGCTCAGGAGAAAAATATGACTTCTAACCTCATTATTTTTATTGGCAAAATTCAGTTCACTTGTGGAATTGAAGTGCCTGCTTTGTTGTCACTCTCAGGTCCTTCCCACATAGGTTTCTTCCAGGCCACTTGACTTCATTTTTTGCCACCCATGGGAGAAAACTGTGTTTTTAAAGGGCTCAAATAATTAGGTCTGTCAGACCCACCTGGATATCTCCCAGCCAACTCTGCTACACAGCATAACTCAATCAGAGAATTGATATCTGGTCATTGTCATAGCCCCAGGCATTATGCAGGCTTGTATAGGTAGAGGGAGGAGATGGGGGCAGGAATAGCTAAACCAAAAGAAAAAAAAATGGTTTGGGTATTTTTGTTTGTTTGTTTGTTTTGAGGCAGGGTCTTGCTCTGCCCACCAGGCTAGAGTGCAATGTCATAGTTCACTGCACCCTCAAACTTCTGTCCTCAAGCAATTCTTCTGCCTTAGACTATAGGTGTGTCCCACTATGCCTGGTTAATTTTTGTATTTTTTTGTAGAAATGGGAGTCTCAGCAGGGTGTGGTGTGTCACACGGGTAATCCTAGCACTCTGAGAGGCTGAAGTGGGTGGATTGCCTGAGTTCATGGGTTGAAGACCAGCCTGAGCAAGAGCTAGACCCTGTCTCTAAAAATAGCCCTGGCTTTGTGGCAGGTGCCAGTAGTCCCAGCTACTTGAGAGGTTGCGGCAAGAGAATTGCTTGAGCCCAAGAGTTTGAAATTGCTGTGAGCTATGATGCCATAGTATTCTATTGAGGGCGACAAACTGAGACTCTGTCCCCCCTCCAAAAAAAAGCAAAACAGAAATAAGGGTTTCACTCTTACTCAGGCTGGTCTCTAACTCCTTGCCTGGTCTCAGGCAATCTTCCTGTCCCGGTCTCCCAAAGTTCTAGGAGTACAGACCTGAACCAAGTCCAGCATAAAAACTATTTTGGTGTTTACATGGATGGAGCTGGAAAATGTTCTTAGCAAAGTATCACAAGAATGGAGGCTTGGTGTCTGTGGCTCAAGCAGCTAAGGTGCCAGCCATATACACCTGAGCTGGTGGGTTCAAATCCAGACTGGGCCCGCCAAACAACAATGACAGCTGCAACCAAAAAATAGCCGGGCATTGTGGCGGATGCCTGTAGTCCTAGCTACTTGGGAGGCAGAGGCAGGAGACTCGCTTGAGCCCAGGAGTTGGAGGTTGCTGTGAGCAGTGATGCCACAGCACTCTACCCAGGGCGACAGCTTGAGGCTCTGTCTCAAAAAAAAAAAAAAAAAGAATGGAAGAAAAAATATCCAATGTACACAGCCCTATTATGAAACTAATTTATAGCTTTCATATGAAAGCTATAACCTAATTATAGCCTAAAAATATGAGGAGGGGGGAGGGGAGGGAAGAGGGGTAGATGGGTGGAGGGAGGGTGATTGGAAGGATCACCTCTATGGTTTGTCTTACAAGGGTTCAAGTGACTCTTTCTAAGAGTGGAGTATAAACGTCTTAACACAATAACTAAGAAAATTGACATAAAGCCTATGTTAACTAGTTTGATGAAAATATTTCAAATTGTAAATGAAAACACCACACTGTACCCCATGATCGCATTAATGTACACAGCTATCATTTAATAAAAAAAAAACTATTTTGGTAAATACAGGGTTATTAATCACATTGTATAGTGTAACAAGCATGGTCTAGGAGTCTGAAGATTTGAGTTTAAGATAGAGTTTTATCACCAATGAACTGTTGTTTTGGTCAAGTCACTTAATTTCTTTGGGCCCCAATTTTATCAAAGATAAAAATGCTGACCATGTACCTGCTTTGCATGTATGTATATATACATGAGGTCTGACAATTAAGTTGGTGAACTCATCCTAGAAAAAGCGCTACGTACCTCATTGCTGAATATCACTATAGTTACCTTTGAAGTACTCTCCTTGGGAAGCTATGCACTGACCAGTGCCAACCTTCAAAGAAATTTTGAAATTATTTCTCTGGAATGGCCATCAAAGTTGTCACCATATTTTCATTGATGTCCTGAATGTCAACAAAATGTCTTCCTTTCAACATTTCCTTTATTTTGTATTGTTTTTATTTTGTTTTGTTTTTTAGACAATCTCAAGCTGTTGCCCTGGGTATATGTGGCATCATAGTTCACAGCAACCTCCAACTTTTAGGCTCAAGGGATCCTCTTGCCTCAGTTTTTCTATTTATTTATTTATTTATTTATTTATTTATTAGTTTTTCTATTTTTTAGTAGAGACGGGATCTTGCTTTTTGCTCAGGCTGGTCTCAAACCTGTGAGCTCAAGCAATCCTTGTCTCAGCCTTCCAGAGTGCTAGGATTATAGGCATGAGCCATAGTGCACAGCCTATCTTCTATTTTTTGGAGACAGAGTTTCACTCTGTTGCCCAGGTTACAGTGCCCTGATTCAACCTAGCTTATAGCAACCTTCAACACCTGAGTTCAAGCAATCCTCCTACCTCAGCCTCCTAAGTAGTTAGGACTATAGGCATTCACCCAATTTTTCTATTTTTAGTATAGAGGGGTCTTACTCTTGCTCAGGCTGGTCTTGTACTTATGATCTCAAGGGATCCTCCTGCCTCAACCTCCAGAGTGCTAGGATTACAGGCATGAGCTACCATGCTCAGCCAGTTTCCTTTATCTTCAGTTAAAGAAAAGGGTCATTGGCTGGTTTGGTGCCTGTAGCACAGTGGTTATAGCGCTGGCCACATAAACCCAGGCTGGCAGGTTCAAACCCAGCCAGCTAAACAACAGTGATGACAACTGCAACAACAACAAAATAGCCAGAAGCTATGGGGGGGGGAGGTTGCCTGTAGTCCCAGCTACTTGGGAAGCTGAGGCAAGAGAATCGATTAAGCCCAAGAGTTTGAGGTTGTTGTGAGCTGTGGCACCATGACACTCTACCGAGGGTGACATAGTGAAACTCTGTCTCAATTTTAAAAAAGAGAAAGAAAAGGGTCATTGGGGGACTATATTAGGTAAGCAGGGAGGGTGTTCCAATACAGTTATTTATTTATTGACTAGCTGAAAACTCCCTCACAGACAATGGTGTATGAGCTGGTGCACTGTTGTGATGGAGAACCATGAGTTGTCGACCAAGATTTTCAGTAAAGATTTTCCTGACTGTTTCTCTATGGATGTTTACGTGGTCTGCTATGCTTCTCACGTCCGCCAACAATTTTGGCACACACTTTGAGGAATTTTTGCAATGTTTTCATCAGTTTTGCTCATCATTGTCCACCCTGACTTCTCTCCATCAGTGACACTTTTTCTGCCCTCAGTAAAATGTTTAACCCATCTGTACCCTACTGTTTTCTTCAGGGCATTATCCCATAAACTTAGACTAACAGGTCCCTGGTTTTACTTCCACTCTTGCCAAGTTTAACAAGAAATTTACCAAAGTTTGTTTGTTACTCTAATTCAAGCTCTGACACTAGCAATGACACAAAAACCCACACAACAATAATGAACGCCACTCAGCAAGACCACCACACATTGACACAACAGTGAGACACTGACATACCAAACCTTATTGAGTTGTTTGTACATTGCTACCAACATAAGTGCATAGTGGCAAGTTCAAAAATTTAATTGTTAGACCTCATGAGTATGTATACACACATACCTACAGTATATATAATATGTATAATAATAAAAGCGTATGTAGGATACGCTTTTACTCAACTAAAAAGTTCTATGTAAATGCCTTAGTTTCTACAGTTAATATTTTGGTTGACAGTGATCTACTTTACATCTGCTCCAGGAATATATTATTTCTAAAAAGAATAAAAGAGGAGCAAATTAGAGAAGGTCCCGGAAGCCAAGATCAAGGAGCTTAGATTTAATTCATCAGGTGATTTGGAACTGAAGAAGGACTTAAGTAGAGAGCTTGGGTCAAAGGAAAAGGCAAGAAAGACAATTTTTAGAGCAGAATGGGTTTCTATGGCAATGAGAGACAAAGGAGGCTGCTGAAGACAAGGTTTAAATAATTAACCTGGGAAATCAGTGAGACTTGGACCAAGACCTGGGATGTAGGATTGAAAGAAAGAGGTGGAGAAGAGCTTTTACAGTCCACCCTCATTTTCCACAGAGATATGTCATGGTTCTTTGATGTCCTTCGGGTGTACAGAGAATAGTAACTGACTTTAATAGCCATCTTGCCAAAACATAATTAAGAAAGCAAATCTACTGCAAAATCGATATGATATTATACCCTAAGGCCAAGTGTTTTGTTCAGCTTTGTGTCGTGGGGAGGAGTCTGGTGTTCCGCTGTGCTGAATCTTTCTTGCCCATCCATCTCTCACTATCACAGCTTGTCAGCAACTGCTTGCTTGTGCAGAGACTCCAGGGCAGGCTGGACTCTGAGATGAACCAGGCTGCAGAAAACAATCAATTCATTATACTCTTGGAATTCCAGGTAGAGGATAGAATAGTTCTAAGAGAACCTAGGGCCTACCTTGATTCCTAACTAGCTATGTATGTGTAGCCACAAGTAATACAACGTGTGAGGTGGTAGCTAAGCACAGATTCTGGGGAGTCAGATTTCCTGGCTTGCCATCCAGCTTCATAATTTACCAGCTATAGACTCTGATTAAGTCATATTTTCTGAGTTTTCTCACTGACTAAAAAAAAGAAAAAAAATTAAGAAAGTAAGTATCAGTTATAATGTCCTATAAAGATGGGAGGATTATATGAGTTAATACTGTAAAATGGTAGCCATATATGGCGGCTGCCTGTAGTCCCAGCCACTCGAGGGGCTGAGGCAAGAGGATGGCTTAAGCGCAAGTGTTTGAGATTGCTGTGAGCTATGATGCAATGGCATTCTACCCAGAGCAGAGTAAGGCTCTGCTCAAACAAAAACAGAAAAAGTTTAGCAGGGGCAGTTGCTCCCACCTATAATCCTAGCACTCTGGGAGGCTGAGGCAGTAGGATCAGTTGAGCTTAGGAGTTTAAGACCAGCCTGAGCAAGTTCGAGACACCCCCATCTCTACTAAAAATAGAAAAATTATCCAGGCATTTGGTGGGCACCTGTAGTCCCAACTACTCAGAAAGCTAAGGCAGGAGGATAGCTTGAACCTAGAAGTTTGAGCTAGGCTGATGTCACAGCACTCTAGCCTGGGCAACAGAGTGAGATTCTGTCTCCAAAAAAATAAAAGGGTTAGAGATTATTTCCCAGAATCTAAGGAAAAGGCCTGTTTGGGCAAAGTTAAATTCTTTACTATAGAAACCTTGAAAACATTATGCTAAATTGGAGAAGCCAGTCATATAAAAGGTTCAGAATAGAAAAGTCTGTAGAAACAAAAAGTAGAATAGTATTTACATAGGGCTGGGTTAAGTAGAGCTGGGGGCTGGTGGGGAAAGGTGAATTAACACTGTTAATAGGTATAGGTTTGGGGGGTTTTTTTGAGTGTTGAAAAATTCCTTAGTGGTGAATGGTTGTAATAACTCTGTGAATGTGCTAGAAACCATTAATCTGTATACTTTAACATAGTGATGTTATGGTATGTGAACTGAGTCTCAAAAAAGTTGTAAAAACAAAGTTAAGTAAAATTCAAAATTAATAAAATGAATGAATAAGTGATTAAAAAGTATATAGTGTCAAATTTATTTTTTCAAACAAAATTTGAATTATTTTGATGAGTTCTAGAAACATATGTACACATATACTTCTATGTATATGTATACGTATAAAAACCCTGCAGGCATTTTGACTGGCTTTGAGTTGTCTGTGAATTAACTTGGAGAGAGCCAATATCTTTACAGTTTTATGTCTTCTCTCTCAGGATCTCCATTT
Source organism: Galagoides demidoff (assembly GCA_963574575.1). Classification (NCBI taxonomy): domain Eukaryota; kingdom Metazoa; phylum Chordata; class Mammalia; order Primates; family Galagidae; genus Galagoides; species Galagoides demidoff. Next base: position 23,075 of record CAUYQV010056009.1, on the reverse strand, counting down.
AGATTTTGATTTATTAAAATCATCTTTAAGCTGGCCCCACTGGCTCACATCTGTAATCCTAGCACTCTGGGAGTTTGAGGCAGGAAGATCACTAGAGCTCAGGACATCGAGACCAGCCTGAGCAAGTGTGAGACCCTGTCTCTATTAAAAAGTTGAAGCTGGGTGCAGTGGCTCACTTCTGTAGTTCTAGAACTCTGGGAGCCCGAGGAGGGTGGATTGCTTGAGTTCAGGAATTTGAGACCAGCCTGACCAATAATGAGACCCTGTCTCTACTAAAAGTGGGGAAACTAAGGCAAGAGGATCACGTAAGCCCAAGAGTTTGAGGTTGCTGTGAGCTATGATGATGCCATGGTATTCTACCGAAGATGACAGAGTGAGACTCTGTCTTCCTTTACCCCCAATGAAAAGAAAGAAAAGGAAAAAAATTAGCTGGTGTGGTGGTGGGCACTGTAGTCCCAGCTACTCAGGAGTCTGAGTCAGGAGGATCACTTGAGCCTGGGAATTTGAGGTTGCTGTGAGCAAGGCTGATGCCGAAGTACTCTTGGCTGGGGCAACAGAGTGAGACTTTGTCAAAGATAATAAATCTTTCCTTCCTATCTTCCAATAACATTTTGAAGTTATTTTTAAACAGATTATACACATCTCTCAGAATATTAATTCTTAGGTATTTCACTTTTTGTTATCATGAATGCAATCTCTGTTCTTATATAATTACTAAATATAACCATAATTTTTATTAAGCAAGCCAAAAATGTTCTGAAACATGTCAATTGGTGGGCAGAAGCAATTTTTCTTTTCCTTTCTTTCTTTACTGGCAGGATCAACCAGGTACAGAATACATTTTTTTTTTTTTTTGGAGACAGATCCTCAAGCTATCCCCTGGGCAGAGTGCCATGGCATCACAGCTCACAGCAACCTCCAACTCCTTGGGCTCAAGCGAGTCTCCTGCCTCCACCTCCCAAGTAGCTGGGACCACAGGCGCCCGCCACAATGCCCGGCTATTTTTTGGTTGCAGCCATCATTGTTGTTTGGCGGCTGGGCTGGGGATTTGAACCCGCCACCTTAGGTGTATGTGGCTGGCGCCTTAGCTGATTGAGCCACAGGTGCTGAGCCAGACTACATTTTTTGTCTGTAGATAAAGTTGGGGTCAACTTGCGTTGGGTGAGACGTGCTCCTACATCTCTTTCCTGAGATTGAGCAGGTCTTTGGGCTGATGAGTAGGAAAGCAGCAACTACTTCCCTCCACAAGCTCTGAGACTTTCTTTTCATTTTTTTCTACAACTCAAGAAATGTAGAGCTCTGAGACTTTCTGTTTAAAAGCACTGCGAGACCTGCTGACCCCATTTCTTTCCAGATTTAATTATTCTTTTTGAAAGTTGGCTCTAACCTTAAGGGGATGTGAAATACAAGGATCCAGTGTGGATGAAGCTTTAGACTCGAGATAACTATTCCTCTATTGAACAGCCTGGCAGGGGAACAATTTGCCCTTTGCTCTGAGCCTTGTCATTTGTTTTGATCATTTTCATTCCTATCAAGTGTGCTCTTGGCTCAGAAGGCAGCCATCTGATATCTGAAGTGACTCCTTATGTTACTTCCCTCTTTTTTCCTCTAGTAACAAGATATTCCACCAGAATATGCTTGTTTTTAGGCCAAGGAGATGCAGTGGGTAGGGTGAGGATGGCTGAGTTTTCATAACCCTAAGGAGGAAAACACTGGGACAATAATAACAGTTATTGTTTGTTGATAAGCCCCGCCCTGCCTCTTTATCTCATTTAAACCTTACAACAACCCTAGGGGTACTTAACTCTTGTCATCCTCATTTTATAGCTGAGAAAATTGAGGCTTAGAGATGTTATCTAATTTGTTCAAGATGACAAACAGAAAGTGATCTTAACCATTATTCTGTACTATCTCCCAAGCAGAAGATTTTACCTTTCTAAAAAATCTGGAGTCAGACGGACCTGAGTTCGAGTTCTGCCTTCCTCCTTCACTCTGTAACCTTCAGCAAGTCTGCCCACCTCGGAAGGCTGTGAGGATGATGTGAGGTAATGAATGTAAAGGGCTGAATGGTTAGCTCACTGCAAAGCAAGCACTTATTTTTCAAAAGTGCATCAAAAATGTAACAAGTCGGCTCAGCACCTGTGGCTCAAGCGGCTAAGGCACCAGTCACATACACCTGAGCTGGCAGCTTCAAATCCGCCAAACAACAATGATGGCTGCAACCAAAAAATAGCCAGGCATTGTGGTGGGCACCTATAGTCCCAGCTGCTTGGGAGGCAGAGGCAGGAGACTCACTTGAGCCCAGGAGTTGGAGGTTGCTGTGAGCTGTGATGCCAGGGCACTCTACCCAGGTACCCAGGGTGATAGCTTGAGGCTCTGTCTCAAAAAAAAAAAAAAAAAAAAAGTAACAAGTCTTTTCTTTGTAGCAGACTCCATACTAATTCAGAGGTTTAATCAGTTAAAAATTGCACAGTCCAGGCTTGGCGCCTGTGGCTCAAAGCGGCTAAGGCGCCAGCCAAGTACACCTGAGCTGGCAGGTTCAAATCCAGCCTGAGCCCGCCAAACAATGACAGCTGCAACCAAAAAGTAGCCGCGCGTTGTGGTGGGCGCCTGTAATCCCAGCTACTTGGGAGGTGAAGGCAGGAGACTCGCTTGAGCCCAGGAGTTGGAGGTTGCTGTGAGTTGTGATGCCATAGCACTCTACCCAGGGTGACAGCTTGAGGCTCTGTCTCAAAAAAAAAAAAAAATGCACAGTCCATTGTCCTGAAGACCAGTGGGCTGTTAGAGCTGGGGCTTGTGGGATGAATCTGGCCCCATAAGCATTCTACTTGTTCTTAACATGCTTTAAAGCTTTTGAACTAGTTCAAGACCTTAAAAGTTGGGAGATTTTAATACAGAGCTGGATTTCTAGTTTCTGTGGAAAACCAGGATTGGCAATGTGGAGCCCACACCCCACATGGCTATAATCATCTGGGGCGTGAACGCCACGTCCTGTTGCATCTCCATAGCTGAGGGTGTCGGCTGCCAGTCACTGTTGCAGTTGCACTGTTTTCCTTATGATAAGGAGAGAAATGAAATGTTTCATGGACCTATGATCCTCTCAAAAGAAAACAAGATATAAAGGGAACTGCACAATTTAAGAAGAAACAGACATTTTTGTTTCTGTTTTAAAGCTAGGATTATCCTCATGTCTGACCAGATTCACTTATTTTTGTTATCTTCCTGGCTGGGTTCCATGAATATGTGAGTTTGCAACTCTTGGTATTAGAAGGTAACCTCATCATCATGTGATCGTCGCTGGGCTGGAGATAAGTCCAGGATGCTTTGAAAACGCCAAGGAGAGGCATTTAGCCAGGCTTGGGGGAGGTCAGAGGATGCTTCTTGGTAATGTTATCTAACCAGGGTCATGAGGGTCATGAGGGCCAAAAGGACAGTGGCAGAGGTTTGGATTGTGGGTGGAGTAAGGGAACTGTTTAAGCAGATGGAAGAATGTAAGGAAAGGGCTCAAAGGTAGCAGCAGCCTCTTTCTCTTCTTTGATCTATTAACCTGCCTGTAAACTTTTTACTCAGACCTTTTCTCAGGAGACATGGTATCTTTGGAGATCCTATCACTGGCAGAGAAAACATAACTGAACCTAGCCACTGACAAAGCCTTCTTGGCTCCATATACCAGCTGCACTCACATCTGTAGACTCTTCTTAGCTCACTGGACATACATGTACCTTGAGGACCACTCCTCACAGTGCCATCAACACAGGCTCCTAATAGCAGGAATCTTCATACCCATCACCCAATTATGTACCAGCAATAATATAAAGCTATTCCTTCAGATGAAGGGCTGAGAATATTTTAGCTTTTAAGTAATGAAAGTCAGGGTTGTATGGCAAGTGGAATTTATACCTCCTATACAAAATAAGCTACCCTTAAATGCCTGTTTCTGACAAAGGCGAATTTTATATTCCTCCCAGGGCAATAAAGAGAAGCCTGCAGAGATGAGAATGTTTCTGTGGGAGGAATCCAGAAAAGTAGGAGGAAAAAAAAATCTACTCTTAACACGAGTATGGAAACCTGTCTAAATGACAAGGGCTAGGCTCAGCCCATAGGAAAATAACTTCCATCATAGTGGGTAGATGCCAAGGAAACCCTCCCTCCTACTTTTAAGGATGTATAGCAAGGGAAGGAGCAAGCTTTGATCTGACTGATGAGAAGGACTCAGGCTATTCTTGCCCATAGACAGGAGGCTATTCCCACCAGGGACCTGAGAAATTTGGCAGAGGCTGGATGAAGGTTGAGGATGAGAGGGACTTTCCTTGTGGAGTTCAAGGGTAAATTCAACTTACAGTCAAGAGCTCTATTCCAAACCAAGAGATACCACTCTTTGCGCACTAAGATAAGGGTTAGTGAGGATGTAGAGAAATGGGAATTCTCATATCTTGCTGCTGAGAATGCACAATGGTTCAGCCACTTTGAAAATGATTTGGCATTTCCTCAAAATGTTGCACATAGAGTTACCATATGAGCCAGAGATTTCACTCTTTAAGTAGACTCAAGAAAAATGAAAACGTGTTCACAAGAAAACTTGTACACAAATGTTCATAGCAGCACTTTTCTTTTTCTTTATAGACAGAGTCTTACTATGTTGCCCTCAGTAGAGTGCTATGGTGTGACAGCTCATAGCAACCTCAAACTTTTGTGCTTAAGCAATTTTCTTGCCTCAGCCTCCCAAGGAGCTGGGACTACAGGTGCCCGCCTCTATGCCCGGCTATTTTTGTTGTTGTTGTAGTTGTCATTGTTGTTTAGCTGGCCCAGGCTGGGTTTAAACCTGCCAGCCTTGGTGTATGTGGCTGGCGCCGTAACCACTGTGCATGGATGCCGAACTGAGCACTTTTCTTAATAGCTGAAATGTGGAAGAAACTCAAAATGTCCATCACCCAATGCATGGATAAACAAACCGTGGCATATTCATACAATGAAATTTTAGTTGGCAATAAGAAGAAATAAAGTACTGGTACATGAAATAATATATATGAACCTTGAAAACATTGTGCCAAGTGAAATGGCACAATGTTTTCAAACCAAACCAATGGTTTTTGGTTACAAAAAACCAGACATGATATCATCCCATTGATTTGGAATGTTCAGAATAGGCGGTGTGTGCATACAGAATGTAGAGTAGCAGTTTCCTTGGGCTAGGGTAGGGTGGGGTGGGGTGGGGTGGGGCAGGAATCTGGCCTGGGAAAGGGAAATGACAGCTAACAGGTACTGGCTTACTTTTGGAGTGTTGAAAAAGTTAAAAGTTCTAAAATTACATTGTGATAGTAGTTGTACAATTGTGGATAGGATGAAAACCAGGGGATTGTATACTTTGAAAGGGTGAATTTTATGGTATGGGAATTATATCTTTAAAAAGCTGTTATTAAAAAAAGTTCTTGGGCGGTGCCTGTGACTCAGTGGGTAGGGTGCCAGCCCTATATACCGAGGGTGGTGTGTTCAAACCTGGCCCCGGCCAAACTGCAATAAAAAATAGCCGAGTATTGTGGTGGGTGCCTGTAGTCCCAGCTACTTGGAAGCTGAGGCAAGAGAATTGCCTAAGCCCAGGAGTTGGAGGTTGCTGTGAGCTGTGACGCCACAGTACTCTACTTAGGGTGAGAAAATGAGACTCTGTCTCTAAAACATAAATAAATAAATAAATAAATAAATTCTTGGCAGGACATGGTGGTTTATGTCTATAATGCCAGCACTTTGGGAGGCTGACACTGAAGGATCACTTGAACCCAGGAGTTCAAGACCGGCCTAGGCAACATAGTGAGACCCTGCTTGTGCAAAAACAAAATCAGAAAAATTAGCCAGGAGTGGTGGTGTGCACCTGTAGTCTCAGCTACATAAGAGGCTGAGACAGGAGGATCACTGAAGCCCAGGAATTTGGGGTGGCAGTAAGTGATAATGGTGCCATTACAGAGTGAGACCCTGTCTCAAAAAATAAAATAAAATAAAATAATAAATAAATAAATAAACCTCTGCTCCAAGTTTTCTCAGACTACTTTAGACGGTAGGGAACCAAAATGGACTTTTGTCTCTCTCCTCCCTAATTTTGTTTTTAATATTCCTGAGCCTCTCTCTACTTGCTAACTTCTTATCTGTTGGTTGCTCTTAAAGTTCTGCCTTAGATACTTTTCTAGTGGTCAGGATCTGTCCATCAGAAAAGCTTCTGTTCAAGTCTCTTACCCACATAGAAATGGGGTTATTTATTCTTTTCCATGAAGGCAGACTCCCAATTTTACCACTAACTGGGTGTATGATCCTGATCTCAATTTCCTCATTTAAAAATGGGTACGATATAGTACCTTTCATAGAGGTTAAGTGTAAAGATAAAATCACAAAATACACGAACTTTATTTTAGAACCTAGTACATATCAAATAATAATTCCTATACTAGTATTTGTAACAATTATTTATGTGTTAAAATATAATATACAGTAATATTTAATATTTGTTACGAAATTACTAGAATATATTTAGCACATAGTAAATGACCTACAATTTTAGCTATTATTATTATTTTTTTTTTTTTTGAGAAATGGAGTCTTACTTTATCACCCTTGGTAGAGTGCTGTGACATCACAGCTCACAGCAACTTCCAACTCCTGGGCTTAGGTGATTCTCTTGCCTCAGCCTCATGAGTAGCTGGGACTACAGGCATCTGCCACAATACCCAGCTATTTTTTTGCTGCAGTTTGGCTAGGGTTGGGTTTGAACCCACCACCCTTATTATATAGGGTCTGTGCCCTACCCACTGAACCACAGGCACTGCTATTTCACTTTTTTTTTTTTTTTGAAACAGGGCTTTGCTTTGTCACTTGGCTAGAGTACAGTGGCACCATCAAAGTTCACTGAAACCTCAAACACCTAGGTTCTAGTGATCCTCCTGCCTCCGCCTCCCACTTGCTGGTGTTGCAGGAAGACGAGGCCCAACAAAGAAAAAGAGCACCTAAACACCACATTTATAAGAGGAAGGGCTTTATTCACCAGCCTGGAGCTTACAGCATAGAATTCCAAATGGCCATACTCCCCGACTGGCTTGTTCTTTCCCTTTTTATCGACAATCAAAAAGTTATACCCCACAGGTACCCTTCTCATTGGCCAGTTTGAATTAGGTGGGAGATGCCATTCCAGTCTGTATAGAACTACAGGATTTTGTTCCAAGAAGTTAAGTTTACAAATTCCCAAGAGCTGAGTCACCATGAAGAGGACCCTGCAGGTGTATCCTTGTGGTCTCCTTGAGAAGACCTGTTCTCCTAGACCTCACCCTTCTCAGGTATCCTCTCTCATTGGGACTACAGGTGCTTGTCACCACACTCAGCTAATTTTTTTTTTCTTTTTGTAGAGATGGGCTCTTGCTATATTGCCTAGATTGGTCTTGAACTTTTGGGCTCAAGTGATCCTTCAGTGTCAGCCTCCCAAATTGCTGGGATTACAGGGGCAATTGACCATGCCTAGCCCATTTACTTATTTTTTAAAGTTATTTTTTATTAAATCATGACTTTGTACTTTGATGCATTGAGGGGGTTCAGGGTATTGCTTTGATATACAATGTGAAATGTTTACATTGAACTAAGTAACACATCCATCACAATTATACTCATTTCTTAATAGTTTTGAAATGTACCCTTGCATCATATACATTATGTGAGGTCCCCCCAAATATCCTTTCTCCTCCCATATCCCCTCTCTCCCCCCCCCCTCTCCTCTTCCCTTCTACTTTCTGGACTATAATTATGTTTTGCCATTCATATGAGTGTGTAGGTGGTTATATATTTCATAATAGTATTAAGTACATTGGATACTTTTTCTTCCATTCTTGAGATACTTTACTAAGAAGAGTATGTTCCAGCTCCATCCAGGTAAACATAAAAGATGTGAAGTCTCCACCTTTTTTATGGCTGCATAGTATTCCATGGTGTACATATACCACAATTTGTTAATCCATTTATGGGTTGATGGGCACTTGGGCTGTTTCCATGTCTTGGCTATTATGAATTGGGCTGCAATAAACATTCTGGTGCAAATGTCTTTGTTGTAAAATGATTTTTGATCATATGGGTATATACCTAGTAGAGGAATTGCAGGATCGAACAGTAGATCTACTTTTAGTTCCTTGAGTAGTCTCCAAACTTCTTTCCAAAAAGGTTTTGTTAGCTTGCATTCCCACCAGCAGTGTAGAAGCGTTCCCTTCTCTCCACATCCATGCCAACATCTGTAGTTTTGGGAGTTTGTGATGTGGGCTAATCTTACTGGAGTTAAATGATATCTCAAAGTGGTTTTGATTTGCATTTCTCTGATGATTAAGGATGATGAGCATTTTCTCATGTGTTTGTAGGCCATGTGCCTATCTTCATCAGAGAAGCTTCTGTTCAAACCCACATAGAAATGGGGTTATTTATTTATTTATTTATTTTTTAAATATTGAGAGGGGTTATTTATTCTTTTCCTTTTTTTTTTTTTGAGACAGAGTCTCACTTTTTTTTTTTTTTTTTTTGAGACGGAGCCTCAAGCTATCCCCCTGGGTAGAGTGCTGTGACATCACAGCTTACAGCAACCTCCAACTCCTGGGCTTAAGCGAGTCTCCTGCCTCAGCTTCCCAAGTAGCTGGGACCACAGGCACCCACCACAACACCTGGCTATTTTTTGGTTGTAGCCATCATTGTTGTTTGGCGGGCCAGGCTGGATTCGAACCCACCACCTTAGGTGTATGTGGCTGGCGCCTTAGCCACTTGAGCCATAGGCGCCGAGCCTATTTATTCTTTTCTTATTGATTAGTTTGAGTTCTCTGTAGATTATAGTTATCAGACCTTTGTCAGAAGCATAACCTGCAAAAATTATCTCCCATTCTGAAGGTTGTCGGTTTGCTTTACTTACTGTGCTCTTGGCAGTGCAAAAGCTTTATAGTTTGATCAGATCCCAGTAATGTATTTTTGGTGTTGCTTCAATTGCCCAGGGGGTTCTCCTCATAAAATATCCATTTACTTATTTTTATTAGAGTGGGTAATGGTTAATTTGTCCAAGACTTTGTTCTGCTGTTGAACATTTGAGATGTTTCTAATTTGGGGTTAAAAGTGCATATAATGCTGCTTTGAATATTTGTGCATCAGTTTCTCTAGAGCAGGGGTATCCAACCTTTTAGCTTCCTGGGCCACAGTGGAAGAGTTGTCTTGGGCATACATTAAATACACAAATACTAATGAAAGCTCATGAACAAGTTTCCATGACTTGGTGTGGGGATGAAGGTTAATGTTGGAATTGATTTCTATTTTTATTTCACTGTGGTCCAAAAAGATACACAGTATTGTTTCTACTTTTAAAAAATTTTCTGAGGTTTGATTTGTGTCCTAGGACATGATTAATTTTAGAGAATCATCCATAAACTGATGAGTAAAATGTATACTCAGTGTTATTGGGGTGGGATGTTCTGTATGTGTCTGCCAAGGCCATTTGTTCTAGAGTCATGTTTAATTTCTGCTTGAAGTATCTGTCCATTTCTGTCAGTGGGGTGTTGAAGTCCCTAGATATTATGGTGTTGTTGGACATCATACTGTTCAGATCAATTAGAGTTTGTTGTTAAATTTGGGTGCATTTAAGTTGGGTGCGTAAATATTTACAATTAAAATGTCTTCTTGTTGTATTGTTCTATTGACCAGCATATGCCATGTGATCCTTTCAACAGATGCAGATAAAGCACTCCACAAAATTCAGCATCCTTTTCTGATAAGAACACTTAAGAAAATAAGCATAGGTGGGACATTTCTTAAACTAATAGAAGCCATGTATGACAAGCGCACAGCTAACATCATACTGAGTGGAGTAAAACTGAAAGCTTTTCCACTTAGACCGGGAACCAGACAAGGATGACCTCTATCACCACTACTATTCAATACAGTGCTGGAAGCCCTAGCCAATGCAATCATGCAAGAGAAGAATATCAAGGGTATCCAAATGGGGGCAGAAGAGGTCAAACTTTTGCTTATTTGCCAATGATCTTACATTTAGAAAACTCAACTGTGAGACTCTTGGAAGTGATCAAGAAATAACAGCAATGTCTTCAGATATAAAATCAATTTCACCAATCAGTAGCCTTCATGTACACCAACAATAGTGAAGCCGAGTATCCAATCAAAGATACAATTCCCTTCACAGTAGCTTTAAAGAAAATAAAATACCTTGGAATATACCTAACAAAGGATGTGAAGCATCTTTACAGACAGAACCAAAAAAACCTGAGAAATGAAATAGCAGAAGATGTTAACAAATGGAAGAACATACTATGCTCATGGCTGGGAAGAATCAACATTATTAAAATGTGTATACTACCCAAAGTTATCTACATATTTAATGGAATTCCCATAAAAACACAACCATTATACCTTAAAGAACTTAAAAAATAATTCTCATTTCATTTGGAATCAGAATAACAAAACAAAACAATAGTCAATGCAATTCTAAGAAACAAAAACAAACTGGGAAGCAACACATTACCAGACTTCAGGTTACTGTACAAGTCTACAGTGATTAAAACAGCAAGGTACTGGCATAAAAATAGAGACACAGATCTATGGAACAGAATAGAATGCTTAGAGATGAAACTAGCCTCATATTACCATTTGATCTTTGATAAACCAAACAAAAGCATACACTGGGGAAAAGGATCTCTATTTAATAAAGAGTACTTGGAAAACTGGTTAGCCACATGTGAAAAACTGAAACTGGACTCTCACCTACTGCCACTTACAAAAATTGACTTAAGATGGATAAAAGATTTAAATCTAAGACACGAAACTGTAAAGACTCTAGAAGAAAGTGTGGAAAAACTCTTGATCATATTGGCCTGGGGAAAAAGACCCCATTAGCAATTGCAGCAACAACAAAAATAAATAAATGAAACCTGAACAAGCTAAAAATCTTCTACACAGCTAAGGACACAACAATTAAAGAAGCAACCTTCAGAATGGGAAAAGATATTCACAAAGGGCTCATAACCAGAATCTATACATAACTCAAACCAAGAAGAGCAAACTACCCCATTTATCACTGGGCAAGAGACAAAATGGACAAAATCTTCTCCCAAGAAGGCAGAAGGCAGAAGAATGGCTAACAAACATGAAAAAATGCTCATTGTCTTTAAGCATCAAAGAAATGCAAATCAAAGCCACCCTGAGATATTACCTAAGCTCAATGAGAAGAGCCCACAGCAGAAAGTCCCAAACCTGCAGATGCTGGCATGGGTGGACAGAAAAGGGAATACTTGTACACTGTTAGAGGGAAAGCAAACTAACACAAACTTTTTGGAAAGAAATACGATGGAGACTCCTCAAAGAGCTAACAGTAGATGTTCCATTTGATCCTTCAAGCTTATTACTAGGCATCTATCCAGAAGAAAAAAAATCATTTGACTATAAGGATGTTTGCACTCGAATGTTTATAGCAGCTCAATTCATAATTATAAAGAGAGGAAAACAACCCAATTGCCCATCAACCCATGACTGGATTAATCAACCGTGGTATATGTATACCACGGAATACTATTCATCCATAAAAAGGAATCTTTACATCTTTTGTGTTAAACATACTTCTTCTTTTTTTTTTTTTTTTACTTTTTTTGCCAAACCTTGAGTTTAACCAACACCACCAGTGTATGGGGGCCCCACTTAGTTTGGCCACAGCTGTCTTTGAACCACCACCTCCAGTGTATGGAGGCCCCACTTCTTTGAGCCACAGACACCACCCATTTTTTTTGGTTGTAGCTGTCATTGTTTGGCAGTCCCAGGCTGGATTTGAACCCGCCAGCTCTGGTGTATGTGGCTGGCACCTTAACCACTTGAGCTACAGGTGCCACACCTGTGTTGAACATACTTCTTAGCAAAGTATCTCAAAAATGGAAAAACAATGTACTCAATTCTAATGTAAAACAAATAGATGAACAATAATAGGACTGCATGTGAGGAAAAACACAAATAAATTCAAGTAAAGGGAAGGGGATAAGTAAGCTCTTACCTGGGCACAACGTAGGGATGTTTGGCACACCTTGTGGGTGAAGGACTCAAATACAACTCAGACTTTTCTTGACAAAAGCAAACAATGTAACCTACTTATATGTACCCCTATATTAATCTGTAATAAAAAAATAAAATGTACAGACCTAAGTAATAAAATGTCTTTGGGATTTCTTTATATCTTTTATGATAAAAATAAAAGACAAGTTGGCAATATAAAACCAGTGGGACATCTGACATTGTATTTGAGACACTGATCCATCAGTATCTGGTTGGACGGAAATAGTCACAATTTTCAGTGAGTTCTCGAGGTGCTTATCAGATATTTTGGTTTTAATTTTACTCTGAACGTGATTCATTCTTGAAAACAGTTGCTCGCAAATGTAGGTGCTACCAAAAAGTGATGATATGAATAGGGTGTGATTGTGAAGTGAGGGATTATTTGTCTCTGGGAACCTATAAAAGTTGAGTAAAGAGGCTTGATTAAATTCTTACTTTAAGTTGAATGTCAAATCGCAGCTCTATGCATTCCAGGTGAAAATTGGCAGGTAACATATTTATGTTGACTAAAAATGAGTCGCAATGCACCAAAATATTGATTATTTTCACAGAAATCTTAAAATCTGTTTTCAAGTTCTTATAACAAATTGAATAGCAAGGCTGCATATTTTTTGCTGTTCGTAGGACTGTGTTTAGCCAATGTGTAAAATGCATAGAATTGTTTGCCTTAACTTGAGGTTGCCATAATTTCAGTTTCATTTTTAATGCCATTATGGTTTGAAACATCGCATAGATAAGTTAGTGTTCACCTTGAAGAGGCATGTTTAATTCATTCAAATGAGTGGATAAATCAACTAGAAATGCTGAATCTGTAAACCAGTTTTCATTGTCAAATTCTGGCACAAATTTGGTTTTTGATAAAGTAAATGGCTTGATAACATGTTGAAAATCATAAAATCCTTTTCAACATTTGGCGTCGGGTGGTGCCTGTGGCTCGGTGAGTAGGGCACCGGCCCCATATACCAAGGGTGGTGGCTTCCAACCCGGCCCTGGTCAAAGTGCAACCAAAAAATAGCCGGGCATTGTGGCAGGCACCTGTAGTCCCAGCTACTCGGGAGTCTGAGGCAAGAGAATCACCTAACCCCAAGAGCTGGAGGTTGCTGTGAGCTGTGACGCCACAGCACTCTACCAAGTATGACAAAGTGAAAAAAAAATTAAAAAACATTTGGTCTCAACTTATCCATCTTACTTCTGAAAACTAAATGATGTCACCATAGTCAGTATCAATACATTAAGGAATTCCTGGAATTGGCCAGGAATTGGACAGTCTTGATGATGACTGTATGATATTATCCATTTTAAAGCTTTTGCACATACATTTTTTTTTGATGTACTATGCAATGATCCTTCATTAAATGAGAGTTTTGAGTGGCAGTTGCATCATCTCTTAATTTTACAAGTCCCTGTCTTTCAACTACCATTGCTGGGGCACCATTAGTAACTATACCAGATATGCTGGCAATGAACAAAAATCACTGTAACATATTTTTTACTTTTTTGTATGAATTTATTGATTTAGTTGTGTCTTTTTTTTTTTTTTTGAGACGGAGCCTCAAGCTATCCCCCTGGGTAGAGTGCCATGGCATCACAGCTCACAGCAACCACCAACTCCAGGGCTCAAGCGAGTCTCCTGCCTCAGCCTCCCAAGTAGCTGGGACCACAGGCACCCACCACAACACCCAGCTATTTTTTGGTTGCAGCTGTCATTATTGTTTTTGGCGGGCCCAGGTTGGATTCGAACCTGCCACCTTAGGTGTATGTGGCTAGCGCCTTAGCCACTTGAGCCATAGGTGCCGAGCCTAGTTGTGTCTTTTAATGGTACTAAAGAAGTCATTTCTTCAGTAACATTGTATTTGTCATCAATACCTCTCATCAAAATGGACAGTTTAGCCATATTTGTAGTGTGAGTCCTGTTGTCCATTGTCAAATAATACAATTTAAAATTAGCAGCTTTACTCTTCAAATTTTTTGATAGATTTTTCTAATTTCTTCAATTCACCTGGCTATAGTTTGGCAAGACAAACTGATTTTAGAAATATACTCCCTTTTTTCAGGACCAATATATCTGCCATACCTTCCATACATTGCTTAATAAACTCACCATCAGTAAATGATTTTGAGGTTTTTGCTATTTAATATGCTACCACATAACTAGCTTTTACAATGGGATCTCTCTGAATTGTAGCTTATTCTTGAGACAGAGTCTCAAGTGTTAAGTGCCATGTTGTCATAGCTCACAGTAATCTTAAACTCTTGGGCTCAAGTGATCTTGTGTCAGCCTCCTGAGTAGCTGGGGCTATAGGTGCCCACCACATTGCCCAGCTAGTTTTTTATTTTTTTGCTTTAACAGAGGCGGGTGGGAGGGGAGGTTTGCTCTTGCCCAGGCTGGTCTTGAACTCCTGAGCTCAAGCAATCTACCTGCCTCAGCCTGCCTCCCAGAGTGCTACGATTACAGGTATGAGCCCCTGTGGCTGGCTTTGAGTTATAGCTTTTTTTCTTTCCTTTTTTAAAATATATTAAATCATAGCTATGTACATTAATGCAATTATGTGGTACAATGTACTGGTTTTATATATAATTTGAAATACTTTGATAAAACTGGTTAACATAGCCTTCACCACATTTTCTTAGTTATTGAGTTAAGACATTTATATTCTGGCTCGGCGCCTGTGGCTCAATTAGCGCCAGCCACGTACACCTAAGGTGGCGGGTTCGAATCCCCAGCCTGGGCCCACCAAACAACAATGATGGCTCTAACCAAAAAATGGCTGGGCGTTGTGGCGGGCGCCTATGGTCCCAGCTACTTGGGAGGCAGAGGCAGGAGACTCGCTTGAGCCCAGGAGTTGGAGGTTGCTATGAGCTGTAATGCCATGGCACTCTACCCAGGGGGTTAGCTTGCGGCTCCGGCACAAAAAAAAAAAAAAAAAAAAAAAAAAAGTGATACAGGAAACCAAAAGCTCCATTTTGTTCTAGTGTTAGAGAACAACACCCTCCTCCACTGCCCTGAGAGGAAGTGAGCCCAGCACGCCACTGGGGGAGGGTGACCTACTCTTTCCCCTGAGCTTCAGACTTTGTAGAACAGCTGCTTTGAGGCTAACCCGATTGGCTGCCCCTGTTGCTGACAGAACTGCTTGGTAGAGAGAATGTGATAGGAATCACTTATGAATATGGAGACCCGTGGAAATAGCTCATCCTGCTTCTTCCTCCTGGGCTATACTCACTCTAGGTGGCTGGAGCAAACAGGGAAATTAATAGGATACAGCGCTATACCAACTACATTGGGACCACTTACAAGGCAAACCCTGATCTTATTCATTTCTCTGGATCCTGGCTCACCTGAGGGTTTGTGAAAACATGCTCAAATGGCAGAACAGGTTGACAAAGGTGCTCCCAGACTCCCCAGCTTGGCTATTCTGATACCTCTTCCTCTCTACACTTTTCCCCATCCCAATGCCCAGGGCACTTGTATTAGCTCACTTAATCCTCAGAGCAGCCCTGTAAAGTGACGGTGCTGTTAGATGCGGGAAATTAGTAAGGGCCACATCTGCAGACTCTAAAGTCAATGATGCTAAATTGCTACCCAACTCCTCAGTTCTTTCCTGCTGTTTTCTCAGGAAACAGGCAAGGCTTTTCACAAAACAAAAGTTCTCTCATGCCAATTAAACAGCAAACTCTCCCACACAAAAAGTTCTGATAAAGTTAAGGCAAATGATGTCCCTTCTCTGGGCATCAGAGATATGATAACATGAGGTTATCGTGTGGCTGACATTGAGCTGGGTTGCAGGGTGTTGTGAAGGCTAAAATAAGACCCATCTACTGTGGCTCAAGTGGCTAAGGCACCAGCCACATACACCTGAGCTGGCAAGTTCGAATCCAGCCCAAGCCCGCCAAACAACAATGATGGCTGCAACCAAAAAACAGCCAGGCATTGTGGCAGGTGCCTGTGGTCCCAGCTACTTGGGAGGCAGAGGCAGGAGAATCACTTGAGCCCAGGAGTTGGAGGTTGCTTGTAAGCTGTGATGCCACAGCACCCTACCCAGGGCGACAGCTTGAGGTTGTCTTTAAAAAAATACCCAACTGCCATCTGGCTGGAAGTACACAGAGGCTCAGTTGCCATGATTTTGCAAAAAGTTGGGTCCTTCATAGGAGTGGGTATGGGAGCAAAGGTCACATATCTTAAGTAAAACACAGGTCTAGAAAAAGCTGATCATATTTTACAGTCCTGAATTAACCAGTTTCAGAGCCCATAAAGTACATATGAGTACTAATCTCAATCTCAGGGACAGTCAAAAGCTGGAGTCAGCAATATGAAGGGAGAACAAGAGGTTCCTGTCCTAGCTCTACTGCTGACTCCCTGGGGGCCTGAGGCCAATCACCAGTCCACCTGGACCTTAGTTTCCTCCTTTATAAAATAAGAACCATCATCTGTGGCTCGTCAAGGTCAGTTTAAAGGCCAGAAGGAGACAGGGATGTATAAAAGTGCCTTGTGAACTTCATTGGTGTTACCGTGGTTGTTATTTTGTTAATGTCCAGCTGGCTCCTGCCCTTAGAGCACCCGGGCTAGGAGGCAGCAGGACACCTCTCCTTTAGAGTGGACACTTACCCGGACTTCTAAGGTCTCACACTGAGGTGTATCCAAGATCAAGCATCTCTAAAAGCATCCCATTCTTCAAAGCTGCCGGTGGCTATCATGGGCTGATCCCCTTGATTTTCCATAGAAAATGGCTGAGAGAAGAGACACCTAATGATCATACTATGTGTCCTGTAGGGGAAGGGCAAAGGAGGAGAGTTTAGAAAGGAAAATCCAGGGCGGCACCTGTAGTTCAGTGGGTAGGGCACCAGCCACATACACTGGGGCTGGCGGGTTCCAACCCCACCCAGGCCAGCTAAAATAACAATGACAACTACAACAAAAAAATAGCCAGGCGTTGTGGTGGGCGTCTGCAGTCCCAGCTACTTGGGAGGCTGAGGCAAGAGAATCGCTTAAACCCAAGAGTTTGAGGTTGCTGTGACGCCAGGGCACTCTAAGGAGGGCAACGTAGTGAGACTCTGTCTCAAAAAAATAAATAAAAAAGAAAGGGAAATCCACCTTAAAGGACCAACTCCAGCAAGGAAAAGGCTACATGCCCAAAACACACAAGCCCAATCAGTCCTTGCCGTGGTGGGAGGTGCGGAACAGGGCCCATCTCTCCCCCGTCCTAGTATCAAGAAATTGCCTCTCTTCCAGGTTCTGCTTTTGTAACACTCAGTACTCGAGATAAGCTCCCCCGACAGAGTCATCAGACTCTGGTGAGTGGGAGGGTTGTGAGAGGGTCATGAGGGAACAAAGGCTGGTAATCAGCGAGGGACCAGACCCAGCTTCCAGGGCTTGGAGGGGCAGGGAGCGGCCGTGCAGAGGCCGCATCGAGCAGCTCAAAGCCACCTTCCAGTAGAAACAGTCCCAGCAGGCGTAGGGGGCACACGGTCCGAGGAGAGAATGTGGTTATCGCTGACGCGCCAAAGGCCCGCACCCTAAGGCGGGACTGGGAGCAGTGGCGAGAGGAGGGAGAGGAAGGGTGGAGGCTCAAGTTACAGCTAATTAAACACAAGAGGGAAAGAACAAAAGGGAGTTAGAAAAAGAGTGAGAGAAGAGAGAGGAAAAGTGGCCAGACAGTCAAAGTACAAACTAGGCAAGGAGAGAGGGAATTGAAGGGCGGGAAGCGCGAAGCTCCGGAGGCGGTGGACAGCGGGCCACCCGGGCGGAACTCACCGGGCCGCAGGGAGAACACCAGGGTGCGCACGGCTGTGACTGTAGGAGGAAGGAGGTCGCGTCCAGGGAGCGCTGACGAGGATCGATGCGAAGGCACGGGCGCCCGGGGATGCAGTGGCGACCCGCGGGCGGCGGCGCAGTAGAAGCCTCGGAGGCGGGGCCTTATGGGCGGGGCCTGCCCTCATCTCCGCCCCCCGGGACAACCGACCCTCCGGCCACCGCTTTTCCTCAGGGGCGGGCCCACCTGGGGCTCTCTCTGTGCCCTTGTTCCCCTCCATTTCCGCCGGACGGATTTGCCGCTTTTACCTCTTTGTTCCCCCAGAGGGTCGCCTCCTCGATCCTCCCCGCGTCTGCCTTACAAACTCAGCCAACCCCACTGTGAGAATGGAAAGACTGATGCCCAAAAAGAGGAAGTCTCGTCCAGGGTCACACGCGCCTCTGCCTCCCACTCCGCGCTACTAGCATCTCAGAGGCGTGGTCGGGCATGAGCTTACTTCCTCCATTATGGCCCCAGCCCGCGACCCCCACACTTGGGAAAGCACCAGCAGCCCCAGACAGTGCTGGCCCGCGGGCGGTGCCTCCCACCGGCCTCACTGCCGATTGGCTAAAGCTGCCAGGAGAACGAGCCAATCCAGACTGCCGCGGCAGGTGGCCTGGCAACCGTTAAGGCTGCAGGGCGCAGCTGGGGTTCCCGCCTTCTTTCGCTGCTTACCCGCCTCTCCCTCTGGGCGCCGGGAGACTTCAGGCCTGGGCGGGGAGCCGGCACCAAGCGTCTCCTCCCCCCATCACACGGGACGAATGCTCCGGCCGTACCCCACAAGCGAGAAGGCTGAGTAGGGCCCAGGCAAGTGTGTGCGCAGCACTAGGATGAGAAAGGGAGTCAGGAGGTGGGGGCGGGAGCTGATGGTCCTGTAGGGATCATTGACGCGAAAACAACCAATAATTGGGTCCCCGGTCCCTGTGGCCGGGACAAACATAACGCATTTGGGGAGCAGAAGAAGGAAGACCGGAGCACAGCCATTTGGAAATCTATGCTGTAAGCACCCGGCCAATGAATTAAAAAAAAAAAAAAAGAAGAAGAAGAAGGAAGACCGGTATTAGCCTCCATTTTACAGCTGGGCGCGGTGGCTCATGTGAGCCTGTAATCCCAGCATTCTGGGAGGCCAAGGCGGGTGGATTGTTTGACCTCAGCAGTTAAAGACCATCCTGAGCAAGAGCGAGACCCCCGCCTCTACAAAGTAAAAAACAACGGGCGTTGTGGCAGGTGCCTGTAGTCTCAGCTACTCGGGAAACTGAGACAAGAGGATCGCTTGAGCCCAAGAGTTTGAGGTGGCTGTGAGCTGTGACATCATGGCATTCTACCTAGGATGACAAAATGAGACTCTTGTCTCAAAAAAAAAAATTGTTTAGGTGGAAATCCAAGTATTATTACTATTTACATTTTTACACGAGAAACTAGAATTGATCATATGGTTTTTCAATGGTTTTACCTCAAATCTATTATATTTGTTAGATTTCATTTTTTTCCCTCCATTGTTGCTCAAAGGAAATAGAGCAGCAAATCACTCCCATATTTTAAGTTCTAAATCTAAGGACAACTGGGTTCATTGACAACCATTACAAATATTCAGTCCCCACAATAACTAAGAAAATGACATGAAGGCTATGTTAACCAGTTTGAGGGAAGTCTTTCGGATTGTGTGTGAAAACACCACACTGTACCCCAGAAGTGCATTAATGTACATAGCTACCATTCAATAAAAAAGAAAAAAACCCAAATATTCAATCCTTTATTAAGGCGTGCATTGTTACAGTAGGCTGAGTGTGCTAATACATGAATAATAAGTGTAGCTAGTAAGACAAGAAAATGAAAATGGGCTCAGCGCCTGTGGCTTAAGCAGCTAAGGCGCCAGCCACATACACCTGAGCAGGCAAGTTCAAATCCAGCCTGGGCCTGCCAAACAACAATGATGGCTGCAACCAAAAAATAGCTGGGCATTGTGGTGGACACCTGTGGTCCCAGCTACTTGGGAAGCAGAGGCAGGAGACTCACTTGAGCCCAGGAGTTAGAGGTTGCTGTAAGCTCTGATGCCAGGGCACTCTACCCAGGGGGACAGCTTAAGGCTTTGTCTCAAAAAAGAAAAAATGTTCATCATCCCTAATCATCAGAGAAATGTGAATGAAAACCACCTTGACATGTTGCCTAAACCGGGTGGCGCCTGTGGCTCAAAGGAGTAGGGTGCCGGCCTCATATGCAGGAGGTGGTGGGTTCAAACCCAGCCCAAGCCAAAAACTGCAAAAAAAGAAAAGAAATCACCTAAACCCAGTGAGAATAGTCCGTGTCACAAAGTCCCAATCCTGAAGATGCTGATGCAGTTGCAGAAAGAAGTGAACACTTTTATACTGTTGGTGGGATTGTAAACTCATACAGCCTTTTTGGAAGGAAGTATGGAGAATTCTCAAAGAACTCAAAATTAGACCTTCCATTTGCTCCCACAATCCCATTACTAAGTATCTACCTAGAAGAAAAATCATTTTATCATAAAGACATTTACACTAGATTGTTTATTGCAGCTCAAGTTAACAATTGCCAAGATGTGGAATCAATCCAAGTGCCCATCAATCCAGGAATGGATTAATAAACTGTGGTATATGTATACCATGGAATACTACTCAGCCATAGAAAGATGGGAACTTTACATCTTTTATATTAACCTAGATA
Source organism: Galagoides demidoff (assembly GCA_963574575.1). Classification (NCBI taxonomy): domain Eukaryota; kingdom Metazoa; phylum Chordata; class Mammalia; order Primates; family Galagidae; genus Galagoides; species Galagoides demidoff. The sequence continues at coordinate 2,499 of CAUYQV010056009.1, read as the reverse complement.
GAGTTGGAGAACATTCTCTTTAGCAAAGTATTACAAGAAAGGAAACGCAAGTACACACAGTATTTAATACTAATATGAAGGCAGTAGATGAATACATACAAGCCCAAACAGGAGAAAACTTGATTTAATTCAAGTTGGGGAGAGGAGGAGGAAGGAGGGAGTTGGTGTGCTTTCATCTAATGGGCACAATGTAAGGGTATATGGCACACCTTCTGGGTGAGGGACACAATTACAACAGGGTCCTCAGCCACCAAATGCAAACATTGTAACCTAATTGTACCCTCATATTAATCTAAAATTTAAAAAAGAAAAAACTACACATCATGAATAACAAATTATGTCACTGTAAATGAAGATGTGCAATGAGAAGTGAGGAAGGTGACCTCCCTATTTGGATAAGATGTCATCTCTAAACATTACATTCTTTGTAGGAAGTAGAACATAAAATGATAAAGAAAACTTGAAAAACTGGCCTTATACGTAGGATTGAAGCAACTTCCTAGAATGAATAAAAAGGACATATAAACAGTAAGAGTCTCGAAAGTAGGAGACTCATGGAAAGCAAGAGTTTTTGAAAGCTGTCTTTTCTCCAAATGTTGCATATAGCAGTTTTCCTACAAAATCTCTCATTCAATTCAGAACTAAACAGTGGAATTGAAAAGCACAACTCAAGAGGAACTCAGTCTGTTTCTGTTTTGGTAACATTAGTGTTCTGTTTGGTTGTTCGATCTGTGGTTGCTTCCTCAATGACCATTTCAAATGACTGTACTCTCATCTCTTCTGGGGAGGAAGTCAATTCAGATTTTCCTTTCTCATCAGAATAATCACTAAGCTTTTTGTTTCCAAGTTGTCTAGAAGGTACAACATGGTGATATATCCACAGAAATTCCTACAATATGCTTTGTGTATCCCAGATTCAAATTCCTAATACTGCCTGGGTTAGCTGGATCTTGGCTATTCATATGGTATCAGTAGCTGACAAAGTTTCTTGTTAGGGTCTCCTATTACCAAAATCTCAGCACTTGCCATTGAAGCTACATCAGAAGAAGGACAAGTGGAAAGAGAAATTTATGAATTTGACTGAAAATGAAAAGAATGGAGACTCAGGTCTCTGAAATGCCATCATTCCATAGATAGGCTGAAATACAGAGGGCCCTAAGTTCTTGGCTATTTTTCTTCTACGGTTAAGGATTTTTTTTTTTTTTGAGGCGGAGCCTCAAGCTATCCCCCTGGGTAGAGTGCCATGGCATCACAGCTCATAGCAACCTCCAACTCCTGGGCTCAAGTGAGTCTCTTGCCTCCGCCTTCCAAGTAGCTGGGACCACAACGCCTGGCCATTTTTTTTTTTTTTTTGGTTGCAGCCGTCATAGTTGTTTGGCGGCCCGGGTTGGGGATTCGAACCCTCCACGTTAGGTGTACGTGGCTGGCGCCTTAGCCGATTGAGCCACAGGCGCCGAGCCAGAAGCATCATTTTTAACCAGGGTTAAGTCTAGCTTAAGGACATTTGCTAGCTCTGTATATTCACCTATTGAAAGAAGTATAGCATTTCAAAGTAATAACCTAATCACCTTGCACTCAATTCATTGTAAAACCTTGACTAAAATAAAACTGTTTTTTAGAGGTTGATATATCAAAATAATTTTTTTTTTTGAGACAGAGTCTCACTATGTTGCCCTGGATAGAGTGCTGTGGCATCACAGCTCACAGCAACCTCAAACTCTTGGGTTTAAGCAATGCTCTTGCCTCAGTCTCACGAGTAGCTGGGACTACTGGGCTATTTTTTTGTTGTAGTTGTCATTATTGTTTAGCAGGCCTGGGCTGGGTTCGAACCTGCCAGCCCCAGTGTATGTGTCTGACACCCTAACCGCTGGGCATAGGCACCAAGCCCCAAATAAATTCTTTATTATACATATATAAACTATGTGCTACATTGCCATCTAATGACCCAGAGAGCTGAGGCTCTGAATCAATGATTGTATCAATAGCATATTTTTCAGATAAAGTACGTATCTGTATGTCATTTTTGTGATCTTATGATCAAGCTAGCCTATATGACAGGTAATGCCCCTATGGCGACCTCCACTGGCTATCTATATTGATAGAAAATGACCAATAGGTGACCATTCCTTAAATGTAAAGAAAAACTAGACAATCTACACTGAGTCATAAGATCAATGTATTGGTGGTGTCTTTTTATGACAAGAGACCTTAGACAATCAGTCCCAGTAAAACTGGACATTATTTATTTATTTATTTATTTGAGACAGAGCCTCAAGCTGTCATAAATTATGACATAAAAATACAGAATGTGGGCTCGGCGCCTGTGGCTCAATCGGCTAAGGCGCCAGCCACATACACCTAAGGTGGCGGGTTCGAATCCCCAGCCCGGGCCCGCCAAACAACAATGATGGCTGCAACCAAAAAATAGCCGGGTGTTGTGGTGGGTGCCCGTGGTCCCAGCTACTTGGGAGGCTGAGGCAGGAGACTCGCTTGAGCCCA
>CAUYQV010056007.1:0-10013 GCA_963574575.1 Galagoides demidoff | reverse complement strand
TGTTAATCCTTAAGAGCATATTTCTTAAATCTCTTTGTACTTTTCCTAGTTTCTGAAAAAGAAATTAAAATACAAATAGCAATAGGGTAGCACATTTTTCTGTTACCTAAGATTTCACCAAGTTTGACTTTCTATGTTTCAGTACAAGATGACTCAATATACCCTTAATTCTCTTCTTAGAAGTCATGTTTTTCAGTTTGGGGGAATAAATATTGTGCAGATAAACCTGTTTATCCTTGTGTATTGTGTTTTTTAACACTTGACATCTTAAAATAAGTATGACAGATCTGAATTTTTCCTTAAACTAATTGAATCAATACAATTTGAATCATCTAGCTTCTTGACTATGTGAAAGATTAAAATTTTAGAATTTTGATCTGTTAAGATAATTATCACTCAAACATACGATGATGAAAATAGAAAACTAAACCATAGAAATAATTTAAGACTTACAAGAAGGAACATCCTGTGATTCACCAGGAAACTAGAGACAGACTTTGGGGGTATTGGTGGGCTCTTCTGCCGGGCAGCAGTGTATGTTGGGGAGAACAGGCAGTATGGAGATGGGTCATAGAAAAATGGTATCTTACCAATCCTTCATTCACAATCTGGTCCCTGTATAAGCTCTCCAAGGAAAAAGTGAACTATTTCAACCATCTTTCCTTAGACTTCGTATTTTAAATTTCAAGTACCGTATAATTTGAGGCACTTTAAGTGTTGTGAACCTTTTAAGAGTATTAAGGGATATCCACTAGAAACTGAACAAAAAGTCAGTAGGAAAAAATACAACTGGTGACATTTCAAACAGTTATCTAGAAAGCAAGTTAATTGTTCTTCGTGAGCTGGGTTTTTCAATCTTTTTTATCTCATGGCACACTTGAACCTCTAGTTAAACCTTCATAGCACACTTAAATTATGTTGATCCCCAAAAAAGAGGTAAAGAACATACTGTGTTTTAAACTTCTTTCAAAAATAATTTAATTGAAATTATTGTTGAAAATCATTGATCTAGAGTAAAACTTAATTTTGAATATGAAATCAGTCACAGTAATAACAATATTTAAGCAACATATATAACTTGATATTTAAAAAGTGTTGTCACCCTTACTGAAGAGTTGCTTCTGTCTTGATGGTGAAATATATTGATTTCCAGGAATGTGAAATCTGTCTAACTAGAGATAGTGTTAGATTTCATAGATTAAAGGCTCAGTACCACATTTCCCCACTTGAGATGCCAAGTGCAAGCCCCACTTTGTGACCTGTGCTCCTGATCAACTGGCTAAAAGTTGGGGTTTTGTGCTATCCATTGGGCTTGATTGATTTGCTAGGATGGCTTACAGAATTCAATATACTGGTTTATTTTAAAAAATATTATAAAAGGTACAGATGAAGAGAAGTGCAGGGCAAGGTACAGGGGAAGGGCCTCAGGGCTTCCATGCTCTCCCCAAGGAGCGCCACCCTCTGGCACCTTCGTGTGTTCAGCGATTGAAAGCTCCAAACCCAGTCCTTTGGGTTTTTATGGAGGCTTCATTACATATACATAATGTATCCATTGATTACATTGTTGGTCACTGGTGATCAGTTTAAGCCCCTCACCCCTCCCTAGAGGTTGGGGGCAGTGGGACATAAATTCCAACCCTCTAATCACATAGGTGGTTCCTCTGGCACCTAGTTCCTCCCCAATCCAAAGGCTATTCTGGAACTCCCAGCCATTAACATACACAAAGAAGAGCTTTGGCAGCTATGAGCCAGGAATCGAGGACTGAGACCAAATATAGCTATTTCTCATATCACATTATCACAGGTAGGTACCGTGCTTGGCTTATTTAATCCTTTATTGCAGGAAATTTATACAGCACTTCCAATGGGAGACTTTCAAATTCAGTCAATGTGCCAGTGTTAATGACCTTAACATTAGCAAACACTCCTTGGGGAGTACATGGTAGCTATGACCTCAATTCTACAAAGCCATCTGCTGCTAGTCTCTGGAAGTCAATTCTTTTGGGAATTTAATAGTGATCTGTTCTTTAAAGGTTATTAATGATGTTCTGAAGATCAAAATGAAGAAAAAAATATTTCAAAAACCACAGTATGTACTTAAATTTGAATTACATAGATAAAAACATTCTATAAAGTAAAAGCAAAAGTCCTTCCCAACTTTCCTTCCCCATCCCATTCTTATCTGAATAATATCAGAACCACTGTCCAGACAGGAGGAAGAGCGCAATTGAATATTTCAACAATATAATATAAGGAATAGGTCAAATCAGTACCGGAGAAGCAAAAAAAAGCAGAAAGGACTCACTAAGGTGGTCACCTTCAGGAAGCAGCTACCACCCCTGGGTCTAGAGCTCATGGTTACTAGAAACTCGCAGGGGTTCAGCAGAGCAGACTCAGGCATTGAGCAGGATGCTCTGGGAGGGGCTGCTAGTATTGATGGGAAATGATGAGGATGGTGGGAATGCCGAGAAAAAGCTGACTGCTGGAACGGAGTGCTGCTATGGCAATGGAAAGCTGCTGCTCTGGGGATGCCGGCCGGAGCAACCAGCCCACGGGAAACAGCAAGATTGCTTTCCTCTCCTGCCTTCCCGCCTCTGTCTTCTAGTCCTCTTACCAGTGAGGCCTAACAAAAGTTCCACTGGCAAAGGAGAAAGATAGTTTTCACAGGCCCAGTGCTGGTATTACACAGATGGGTACGGAATAGAATAATAGTTCGGAGCTGTATTGGAAAAAATAGTTCAGGAACTAGCACAGCTGGTTATTTACCACTCGAACCAGGTTACTTTTGAGAATGAAGGAGCTTGGAGGATGGCAAGGAGCAGTTATTTACTCCAGGACAACAGGTGTAAACCAGAACCATCTGTCCAGGCAAATCAGGTTGTATGATCACCTGATGTCTGGGAATAGTAATCACTATTATTTTAGAGAAGTTACATATTTTAATCTTAATAACCTTGTAGAGTAGATGCTGTTGGATTAGCTTTAAATAACAAACAACATTACCAGAGTTTGGGTTTGAGGTAACAGTAATTGAATTGGAATTTGATTGCCAGCTCTTACTCTGACGCCCACTCACAACCATCCAGTGATTCTGCCTCCTTACAGCAACTTCTATACACTCTCTCAAGACATAATGGATCAGACCTTTAAAATCACAAAACATAAGGTATAGAATTTGGGATTCAGAAGCTCAGAAGAAAAACATTAAACATACATATTTAGTATGGCACTGAATTATATGCTGTACATTCCAAGTGAATTAGTGTTTGGTGTCAGACCTGTGGAAGGTTATAATCTTGGATAGATTGTCTTTTACAGTCAGAAAGGTAATATATTAAAGAATGGATGAGTTTGGAAAATAAATAGATTAAAATACAGTGTTAAGCAAATGTATATTGAGAAAGTACATGTGATTGAATAGTGAAGATTCATAAAAGGTTTTCATTCTGAGGGTAAAATTTAGGAAAACATTTTTTCCAGTTAATATTCATGGAGATTTTATCATAGGGACTGCTTAAAAATGGAAGAAATCTTGGATTTAGAAATATGGTGGATAAAAGAGTGTGAGGGAGGGTCTTTGAGGGGAGGAGGGGACGGCTTACGAACCTAAACCTGCTGGTCTAGTAAACCTCTCCCATGCCGGTCTCAGTGGAGGCGCATTGGTGGTGGTGGGGTGTATCAGTAAAGGTCACTTTAATTACAGAATTATGAAGTGTTGAGAATTTTGGTTGTAAGCAGGAAATCTCAGAATGAAACATAGTGGTTATCTGGACGATATCTTAGTTGAATCTGGGAGATTTGGGGTAAATGGCCTAGGCTGACCTGTTCAACTGAAATCCATTTTGAATTAGAATAGAAATTTTTTTTACATTTCCTGATTCTGAATTTGATACATACCATAGTTAAAACATTCATTGAAAATGTAATCCTAGATGTTATGAAAAGTTGCTAAGTAAAGTCTAAAACTAATAAAACTAAGTCTCTGGTTTATCTGAGATACATGAATGTATAATAATAAAAATAAGTTTCGGTTTATCTGAGATACATGAATGTATAAGTTATTTCCATGAGGTGTACTCTAAATATTAGGTGTAATTATTAATAATATTACCTAATTGTCTACAAACATCCAAATGATCTTTTCATTAGAATTTTGGAAACCTATACATCTTGTGCTATTCTGAGAATATGTAAAATATTTTTTCATTGTATGATGATTTGGGAAAGATTACTAACATTTCATAGAATCAAAGCTCAGCCCTCTTACCTCCACCTTATACTTAATTAAAATATTTAAAAATAGGTTTTCTTGGGGTGGTGCCTGTGGCTCAAGGAGTAGGGTGTTGGCCCCATATATGGGAGGTGGTGGGTTCAAACCTGGCCTGGGCCAAAAACTGAAAAAAAAAAAAAAAAGGTTTTCTTTATTCCATAATAAATGAAATCAGTGATGCTTAATAGAATCCCTGGAGTCCAACATTTCTGATTTTAGTATACTTGTAACATTTGTCCAACACACCACTGTGCTCTTTAAAGAGTGATCATTTTCACTGTATGGCATTCCATGGAGTGCCCCTCCTCAGAGTCTTCCAAAAGGTCTGTGTAAGTTCAACAGCAGAGAAACTTGGACTGTTGTAGAACATAAATTTTGATGACTTATTAATAAATGCCTACTTCTTTAGAGTAAAAATCACTCAATATACATCAACTAAATGCTAAATGATAAAAATATTTTCAAATCATATATTGTACCATTGAGGGCCTCCTAAGATTCAGTAGCAGATTACAGGTTTGTAGATGGCCGATGACGAAGTCAATGGTCTGTAGAAAATGTGCATTTGGACAGTCTTGAAAGTCAACCTGTTTAAAGTTCCTGTCAAACAGGTGGATGTAACCATACTTTGAGCAAGGTCTACATTTTCCTTTTTCTATTTTCTATTAAGATTAAAAATGTTCAATTAAATCTGAATAGCTGGCCAAAACAAAGCTTTCCAGAGAATTTTTTTCTATACCGGTCTTGCTGGGAGATAATTGTTGCTAATCTAAACCTCAAGGAATGGTGGAATTATTTTTTTAACATTGGCCAAAAAACAAAATAACTCCATCAACGTAGGTGTGGGAGGGAGAAGCAAGGTTTGGATTCTAAGAATTTTGTTTGTAAAAGTAAACTTTGTTCAAATAGAATCTGGTTTCACTACTGTGGCAAAGATTAAAACAAAAAAGAACAAAATCGGGAAATATTTTTAAAAACTGTAAAATTTAAAATCTCTTTTAACTATCTTATTTGGTTTTGAAAAAAATAAGTGAGATTATACTTGTGAAAATATTTTGTGAATTGCAAAGTTGTATTAAAATATAAATTTTTATAATTAGACTCATTTTGTAGTTTGAATTGCTGGTCTAGGCGCCTAAATGCCTGCAGTTCTACAATCAGATTCTGGACGTTCCGGGATCCTGAGGGCCTCAAAGGAAGGAATTCTTGGCTGTACCCAGACCCAGGAAGTTGGCATATTGCTTACGGGTAAATTCTAAACTCGGCTTAGTTTCTTTGGACTATTCATAAGTAAGTGAACTGTGCTCTGTCCATTTGGAGGATATATATTCTTAGCCTGTTAACATTTGGTTGGAGGGGCTGAGCCTGGGGCTCAAGCCGTAGGGCTCCAGCCCCATACCCTAGGTGTGGTGGCTTCAAGCCCAGCCCAGCCAAAACCACAAAAAACAAAACAAAACAAAACATTTGGTTGGAATCAGGTTAAAAATCAGGATTTGTATTTCTACCTATTAAGGTCAAAGATTTTTTAAAAATTATTTTCAAAAAGTTAAACTTAATTCCGAGAAGCTATTTGGGTCTCTACTTCCAAAGGAGATTCATATGAACAAAGATAATTCATATGAACAGAGATATATTAATAAAAGTTAAATCTGTTTTTAAGGAGCTCTTAGCTTCTTTTTATTTATAATATACAGGGTGGTCATCAAGTTCGTGTGCAATTTTAAAGTGCACACTATTTTAATTGCACACGAACTTTAGGGCCACCCTGGCATTTCATAGAATCAAAGATTCTTCCAAAATAAAAGATTTATAGCAAACTTCTCCAGCACAAATACAGAAAGACTATAAAATTAGAAATAATAGTTCACAAACCAGATTATACAGTCAGCTTCAGTTGTTTGGGGTCATAAGGAAGAGTGTGCTCACCGATTATCATTAGGGCTGGCAGAGACCGGGGACAAGGTGCATCTCCCAGGCGGTACTCGCTACCTTTTACCCCTTCTGGTGTCTTCAGCTGCCTCTTATCTCCCATGGGACTAGAGAAGAGGCTCTGGCAGAAATAGGGTGGGAACTAACGGAGCCCCTCCCAGCCTCTGCTGAGGAGGCCAAAATGCTAGACCTCTGCTCTGGCTTAGTGCTGTCAATCTACAGACCAGCTAAACTGCTGCTGTGTAATCGGGAAAATTGTTCTGGGCCTACAAGTACTAAAAGAGAGCTTGACTTAGAATATGGCTTATAGTACGGGATGTAGACGCTTTCTTAAGTGCAAATTAATTATATATAATTATCTTCTATTATATATCACTTGTTTGGGTATCATCTCACGCAACCTAACGATGAAAAGTGAGTCTCATAGCACTTCAGCTTGGTAATTTTCTCTGAGTTTTCAATGAACAACGAATTTTCTTTCTCATTTGAGGAGCCATTTGCCTTGTATGCACGAATAGATACAGATCTGTAAGAGGAATAGATTCTTGCAAGCCATGGCTCTGATTTTTAAAAGATTCACTGTATTGCATTTTCAGTTTTGTTCATCTCTTCCAACTACGAGTTTATGTTTTGAGGGGTGCACGTTTTGGGGGGAGGAGTTTGGTTTCTACACTATGTATATTATTAAGTACAAATTCATATGTAGAGCAGATGTCAGTCAACCCACAGGCCTTGTAACCTCTGTTAAATCAGCCTGTTTTTCCTCTTAAACCTTTCTCTCTGCATTTCTTTAAGAAAGAACAGTGCTTAATTCAACTGCTCAAATTAAAGACAGAAAAATAGGGCAAAATAATATTTTCAGTCTCCACTAGGGGGACCTATTGTTGCAACTAAAAAATTGAATCGGAGGAAAAACGTGCCTTTTACACAACAGTTATATATTATAATTTTTATTTTTTTAAAGCACATACACCTGTCTGATAAAAAAACGCTTTTAAATTCCACAGAATGGCATTTCTCATGTTATTTTATTTTTATGTTATGTAATAACTAAAATATAAAATTGGAGAAATAAGATACGAGGTTTTCTGATTTGTTGGAGTTAAGCTTTTTCAGTAGGACTATGAGATGAAAATATAAATTCAGCCTTTATTTGAGAACAATTTGTATTTAAAATATCCACAGGATTACCTACAGAAAGTGGGAAAAAATCTTTTTTTCATGAAACACATCTTTCTAAAATTTATTGATCCACTACATTTTATTCCCTACTCCACCTGGCTTTTGTCTGGTATTGAAAGGCTTACAGTTTTTATGAAATCCTTTTATGCTACAATATTTACAATCACAAAATGGATAAATCAGTCTTTGTGCCTCGTTCTGAGTATCAGCCACTATCCTATTTATACTCTTGCATCTCTTAATATTCTTTAATTTTTTTTTATGGTTCAAATATTCTTTTTTGGAGGGCTCAGTAATTTTCTATACTCGAGGTGTTTTCCTCCTGACGCATACGAATGCCTTCTTCCTGACTTCACTGATTAGAAATGTTAATATTAATGGTTCTCAGTGGTGAACATGGTTGGTAAACACTGTGGGACCAATATTACTATCCCCCTTTATTGAGATCAGGAAATTGAGGCAGAGAATGATCATGTTACTTGGCTAATGCCATTTTCTGCCTGGATTCTAATAAGCCTAATATTCTAAAATACACAGTTAATGTTAACATATTCCAGATGTGGACTAGCCATTGTTCTAAGAAGATTTCTTCAACCTAGACTAGACTAGTGACATTATAATTTGAGAGTCAGTAGACCTTCTATCACAGACATGTTCTCCTGTATGAGAAATGGCTAGATAACCCATTGAATAATTTCCATTGTCCTTAATAAATATCAACTCATGGTATTTTAGATGTAGCAAGAGTTTTTTTAATATACCATAATTATAAATTTAATTCGGATCACATGTACACACACATAAACAGACGCACGACTTTTCTTCCCAAATAAAAGGATTAGCTCTATATTATAAAGAATGAAAGCACTTTACACATAATGAAATGAAAATGTATCTTAGATATATGAAAAGTTTCATTCATACTAAGGGAAATGCAAACTTCAAGTACACTAAGATACCACTTTGGCTAGTTCAATTATTTTTATAATATACTCTGTCTAGTGCTAGAAGGTGGGGAAAATAAATGAACCAGGTGCTCTTCTACTCTTGGGATTAAAAATTGGTACAACCTCCATGAAGGACAATTGGCAATGTTTATCAATATTATATAAATACATTGACCCAACATGGTTTTCGGAATTTAGCTTGTGGATAGATGTATACACATGCAAAATTATTAATGTTTAGAGTATTCATTATAGGGTTGTTATAGTAAAAATTAGAAAAGAATCTCACGTTCCTTGATAGGAGGGTGATTATTTGGAATAGTACGCAGCTGTTTAAAGGAATGAGCAAACTCTCTATACTGCTATGCAAAGAGCTTCAAGCAATATTAAATGAAAACCGTACAGTGTAGAACAGTCTCATAGTAAGCTATTTCATGTAAAGAGGAGGAAATAACATCTATTCATATTTCCTTTTATACATAAATAAACTCTTGATGGCTACATAAATGACTAATAAAAATGATTGCCTACTCGGGATGGGAGGCCAAAGAGGGAACTGGGTGGCTAGAGCTGAGAGTGGGGAGGTACTGAAAATCTTTAGGTAGAACACCCTACCTGTTTCAAAGCACGGGTAGGGAGAGACAGAGAGAGAGAAGGAAAGAGAACACGAAAGTCAGAGTTTAAGTAGTTGTAAACACTTTTGCTCCTTAAAATGACAGTAAGGGATATTTTTAGAAGGCATAAGCCCACAAGGACGAAAAGAACGGAAGCGGAAGAAATAGCAAAAATTTGGAAGCTAGAAAGCAGATGAATGAATGGTGCTGACTCAGCAGACTAGAAAGCCACATTCTTTGCTGACGGTGGAAAAAGCTGAGAGGCTTTTGTACTGCAAGATATCCAAAATGTTCAGGAACTGGCATTTCCAGGTGCCTCTGGAAATGAGATTGAAGGTGGGGCTAAAAATAGGAGGACTGGTTGAAAGCGTTAAAAGCTTCTTTAAGAAGCAGTTAAATAAATCCCCAATTGCACAGCCAGGCAAATTCCCTTCCCCAACTTGACAGAATGTTGGAGGTTTAGTCTCCAAAGTGGATACAACAAAAAAAAATAAAACAAAACCTCTCTGGTTTGAGAGATATGGGAAGGGGCAGGAGAAGGGGAGTAACTTACTGAAGACAAAGTGACCTGTGGAGCATTTGTATGCTGCATATCCAGACCCTCCCTCTAATCTCTCTCCTCACTTGGCTCCCAATTTTTAACAATCCAATCTGGGCAGAAGATGTTTCTTTATGAAATCTGACTAGTCAAGAGAAAAGAAAATTGGGGAACCCAATGAAATGAGCTATCGGAATACCCTGTCTTAGAGATCACAGCTGACAGTAGCCAGCCTGTACTCAGAACTTCTAAATAACTTTTTAGTTATTAATTATATTACTTCTTTAAGAATATTTACATTCTTAAATATTACTCTTAAATATGAAAAGATAAAGATCCCCAAGTAACTGAGGAAACCTTTTAATGCCGAAGATGAAGACTGTCGTAGATGCTGTGTTGCACGGCTAAGATTTGACCTTCAAGGATAGAGGCGGTTCCCGGGGGGGGGGGGGGGGGGGGGGGGGGGGGGGGGGGGGGGGGGGGGGGGGGGGGGGGGGGGGGGGGGGGGGGGGGGGGGGGGGGGGGGGGGGGGG
>CAUYQV010056006.1:0-23149 GCA_963574575.1 Galagoides demidoff | reverse complement strand
CGCCTGTGGTCCCAGCTACTTGGGAGGCGGAGGCAGGAGACTCGCTTGAGCCCAGGAGTTGGAGGTTGCTATGAGCTGTGATGCCATGGCACTCTACCCAGGGAGATAGCTTGAGGCTCCGTCTCAAAAAAAAAAAAAAAGGACTTTACCTAACAAATGCAATCAGTGTAACCTGGTTTCTTGTACCCTCAATGAATCCCCAACAATAAAAAAAAAAAAAGAATTTTCTCTTTCATCCTGGTGTTGGAAACATTCATTACAATGTGTCTTGGAGACACTCCGTGTTGACATGATCCAGGATTCAATATCCCTCTAAAAGGAGTGTTTTGGAATCTTCAGTTAAACTTGGAAATTTTTCATTTATAATATCCTCCAGTAGTACCCAAGCCAATGCAAGATCCATCCCACGTGGCATTCAATCCTGACCAGTTGATGCTATTCAAGTCCACTCATTCATTTAAGCCTTCTAAGGTAGCTCCTGTGAGTAGCTCAATCCAAAATCAAAAAACTGCCGGACAGCCATTCCCTGTCCCATTCCTCTCCAGAGGGATGGCTGGCTGGCTTCTGCCTGTACTGAGGCACTTGCCTTTGTGCTGGTTTTTCTCAGCCCCAGTCCTCCTTGATAACTCTTGGGATCCCCTATGCTTCACTGTGCCTCCAGAGTGATGTCCCTGAGCAGGTTCCCCCAGCCAGAAGTGACTGGAGTTTTTTTCCCCTGTCTCACCATGAGTGGTTAGTAAGGAGATATCTCTGGTCTGCCATCTTGCTCTACTCCTCTACACTGCTGATTGTAATGATATGGTCAACCCCCTCCCTAAGATGATCCAGTATGGCAAGCCCCACCCTGTGTCACCTCATCAGATGTGGTCTGAGGGCCCATCATGAATAACAAAAACCCTTATATCTCTCAGAAAATTTAGATGCTTAAAGATTATCTCCCAAGACTTTAAAACAAAGGCCAAATATCTTACTATACAGTTATCAACAGTTAGCTTTGTGTAGGCATCCAACTCTTTGACATTTCCTAAAGTACCAAATACAGGAATAAAATCTGGATAAATATAGTACCTACAAATAAATGTAAAGAAAAATTCAAAAGTTCAAGATTTTAGAAATTATATTTATTTTTCTTAAAAATAAAAAATAATAATGAGTAAAAAACATGTGTATTTGAAAAAGGATAAATTACACTGAAGAAAGTTTTTTTTTCTTGTAAAGTAGATTTGTTGTGGGGTTTAGGAGCATATAATTGTTAGGTCAGAACATAACCTTTGTACCCTACCCAATTTTAAATAGAAAGACAAAAAGCTAACTGTGTAACTTTTAATGCTTCTAAGTGTCTCTCACTTAGTAGACAAAATCCTGAATAGGAACTTCTAGAATATGGAGTAAGCATGTAGTCAGAATACAGCAGCTTGACTTGTCTATAGTGTGCTAGAAAGTTACAATAACATGAAAAATATGGAAAAGTTAAGAAGAAAACAATATCAATATTTTAGAGTGCTTTTATTAAACCGAAAACAAAGCTGTTCAATAATTACAAATAGTAAGTTTAGTTACCAATCCAGAAAACATCACTTATAAAGAATACCTATTTAAGGGTGGCACCTGTGGCTCAAAAGGGTAGGGTGCTAGTCCCATATGCCGGAGGTGGCAGGTTCAAACCCAACCCCGGCCAAAAAAAAAAAAAAGAATATCTATTTTACAATCATTTGATTATCACCACATAGTAGAGAGCCTACACATAATAGGCACTCAAGAAAAATAATAGCATATACTAATAGTTATTAAAATAATAGTATATATAAGTACTTTTATATACCAGACATTATTCTAATCACTTTATATTTATCCTACCTTTACTCTTCATGACAAACCTAAGAGAAGATATATATTTTTCATATCATTCAATAGTTTAAAAGACTGAATTTCAGAAAAAATAAAATACTTAGGTCACACAGCTAATAAGAGAAATGTTTCAAAATTCAGACGCAGGCAGTCTGATCCTAGTGTCCAATCTCTTAAACATTAAGTGTCCTCCAGATCATTGTATCTCATGTTAATGCCCAACATAGAGCATTCCTGGCAAAGGAGGCTCTTAATAACCATATGAATAAAGTGTTTCATCTGACGGATGTTAGCTAGCCTATTTATTTAGCCACTCCATGTGCAAGAAACCCACCACAGGTTTGCAGTTTCTGCATACAGTGCCTTTGCTTACATTATTAACTGAAGGCTCATAAAATGATTAATTTAAATATTTTTTAATTTTTGATAAATGTTTCAATATCTAAAGAAGTAAACTTCAGTTAGACTCTTATCTCTATGTCTTCATTCTATCTTTTATGAGATTATCTGCAGCTTTGGGAAAAAAAAAGGCCACTGAGAATTTGAGAGCGATTGAGAGTAGAGGAAACAAATATGGTCTTAGTATTATTATGGAAATTGTTTTGACCTTGTGGAACCATTGAAGGAACATCAGAAACCCCCAGGGTTCCATCACTACACTAAGAACTTTTGCTTTGACTTAATGCATCATATTTTAGGATTGAGTTACAACACCCCCTTCTGGTAGCCCTGTCTATTTTAGCTAGAACAAGAAGTGATTTTTTAATTTATTATTATTATTATTATTTCAAATTGATATAAGGGTACAAATGTTTAGGTTGCATTGTTTTCATTTCTGAAGTAATATTCATGTTCTGGTTGAGCCCTTCTCCCAAGAGGCTGGTGAAAACCCTCACATTGTGCTCAGTAGGTGAGATCCCACCAATTATCCTCACTGCTCTCCTCTTCCCCTTGCAGACTTTATGTTTTTCTTCATGTGTGTATGTAGTTGTTTACATATTTGTTTCATATTAGTATTAAATATAGTGGATAAATTTTTTCCATTCTCATGATACATTACAAAAGTGATTTTTTTAAATGGGTGAGGGGAAGGCATACAATGACTTCAGCAAGAGGGCAGAATCAAAGCCCTTGAGCTTCCTTCTCTCCATAAACATACCATTTCAATTTACAAATGAATTCCCTTTTGGAAAATTCCAGAAACTAGTTGAGAAGCTCCTAGACCCTGGGCAAGTGCAAAACCACCCATATCAAAACTGATAAGAAAATTCCAGACACCCTCTTACCAGAACCTCTAACCCCAGCAAAGTGATATGATCAAAGAAACTGTCCCCAATCAGCACCAAGATTTTCCCTGGGGAGGAAAAAAGTGATACCAAGTCCAACATCCCAACTTTTCCAATGGGAGTACAAAAGGATTGGTTTCTGTTCTTTCTGGCATGAAGCACTGATAAAATCTGTCATAATCTAACTACCTAGAGGTTATTTAAAAACAAAAATGGCTGTTTGAGCTATCAGTCACCATAGCCCTCACCCCAGCTCAATACAGAGATAAATGAAAAATGCCAGATCTCAGCTTTGTGGGGAGAGTAAGATGTGGACCATGTGTTCAATACCCTAATAGTTCTAAGCCTTTCCCAAGACTTGGTTTGTCACTGAGCACTGATGGTATCTGGCATATTCTAGCATGGTTTGATCTGACATGCCACTAGTTGCTATAACACTCCCCCAACTCCAAAGTCAGGTTCAGCATAGAAACCAAAGATCTAATGTACACAGTTATGATTTAACAAAAAATAATTTTTCAATAAAGGAAACCAAAGATCTTAGTTTTAGCATGAAGAAAAATCAAAGAAAAAAAGAAAGATACAAAGATCTTAGTTTCTCCCTTGGAAGGAAAAGAGATGGATAGAACATAAAATAATCTATATTTTCTGAAGCGTTTCCAAATAACTGTTTTTTTTTTTTGTTTAAAGCATTGATGGAACTTGCCCTTATTTAGATGTATAAGCGCCATTAAGGACAAAGAAGGCAGGTTTGGTAAGCACAAAGATCTGAGAGGTCCCCAGAATTTCTGGCTGGGTTGATTGGTGAGTCATTTCTATTATTAGAGTCCATTCTTTGAAAACTGGGAGAGGTACTTGTTTTGTCTACTGTACAGATACCAACAAAGAGTAGAGAAAGATGAAGAAACAAGGTAATATTTCTTTAAAAAGGAACAAGATAAATCTCTAGATGCCAACTCTATTGAAACAGAGATATATGATTTATCTGACAGAGCATTCAAAATAATTGTCATAAATATGCTTTCTAAGGTTAGGAGAACAATCCATGAATAAAGTGAGAATGT
This sequence comes from Galagoides demidoff, assembly GCA_963574575.1. Taxonomy (NCBI): domain Eukaryota; kingdom Metazoa; phylum Chordata; class Mammalia; order Primates; family Galagidae; genus Galagoides; species Galagoides demidoff. The sequence goes on along the minus strand of CAUYQV010056006.1, from coordinate 18,951 downwards.
CAACAAAGATATAGAAAGTATTTTGAAAGTACCAGATATATATTATGGAGCTGAAGAATATAATAACTGAACCAAAAGATATACTAAAGGTTTTTAATAGCAGACTAGATAAAGCAGAAGAAAAGATGTATAGAAAACAGAAAGATAAGTCATTGCAAATAGTTGAGCCACAGAGCCAAAATCAAAAATAAAGAATGTAAAGAGTAAAGAATGCTAAATAAATTTATGAGACATAATCAATTGGACAAATATATATGTAATGAGAGTCTCAGAAGAAGAAGGCCATTAGAAAGCTTATTTGAAAAGGTTTGGCTGAAAAGCTTTAGCAGAAAATTTGGCAGAAAACTTCTCAAATCTGAGGAAGAAAAGGTGAACCCAGATCCAGGGAAGCCTAAAGGATCTCAAACAAGCTGAACCTAAAGAAATTCATGAAAAGATACATTATAATTAAATTCTCAAAAGTCAAGGACAAAGAGAGAATTTTCAAAGGAACAACAAAAACAAGCAAACAAAACAACAATTTCTCACACAGCAAAAACCCCACGAGACTATTGGCAGATTTCTCAGCAGAAATCTTACAGGCCAGGAGACAATGTGACAATATACTCAAAGTGATGAATAAAAAAAAACTGTCAACCCAGCATATTGTACCAGGCAAAGCAGTCCTTTGCCAAAACTAGAGATCCTCTTCTCTACCAGAATATTGTACCTGGCAAAGCAGTCCTTAAGAGTGATAAAGACTATTTTAAAAAAAGAAAAGCTGAGAAAGTTCATTACCAGTACACCAGCCTTACAATAAACGCTAAAAAGAGTTTTTCAAGTTGAAATAAAAGAATGCAATACAGGAACACAATAGCATAAGAAAATATAAAACCTGCTTGTAAAAGTAAATATACAGACAAATAGAGAATATTATATTGCTATTATAATGGTGAATCACTTTTAATTCTAATATAAAAATTCAAAGACAAATATATTAAAAATAATTATAGCCTTAAAAATGTTAAAAGATTCTCAATATAAATAGATGTAAATTGTGGCATCAAGAACATAAAGTGTGAGGGTAAAAGTAAAAATATAGTTTTGATAAGCAATAAAGCGTAAGTTAATTAAAGATTAAAATACAGTTATTCTATAAAGATACTTTATATAAGCCACATGTTAACCACACATAAAAATACCTATAGAAGTTACCCAAAAGTAAAAGAGAAAGGAAGCAAAGTACATCAATTAAAAAAAAAAAAAAGAAACCCAGGGTGGCACCTATGGCTCAAGGAGTAGGGCACTGGCCCCATATACTGGAGGTGGCGAGTTCAAGCCCAGCCATGGCCAAAAACTGCATTAAAAAAACACCAGAGGAAGACAGCAAGAGAGGTAAAGGGAGTAAAAGAGCTACTAGACAGACAGTAATTAACAAAATAACTATAGTAAATCCTTCCTGATCAATAATTACTTTACATGTAAATAGATTCAAGCCCCCAGTCAAAACATAGTGGTTGAATGAATTTAAAAAAAAAAACCAACAATATGCTGTCTATAGGAAACTGTGTCTATTTAAGGACACAGGCTGAAAAAAAGAAATAGTAAAAGATGTTTCATGAAAATTCTAACCCCAAAATGGCAGGGATGGTTCAAATTGTCACAAGAAACAAGAAGCACATAATAAAAAAGCCAATTTACAAGAAGATATAACAGTTATAAATATGTATAGACCCAATATGAAAGCCCCTAAATACATAAAAAAAAAAGCATTGACAACACTAAAGGGAGAAATAGAAATGCAATAATAGTGGAAGAGTTCAATATTCCACTATTAATATTGGATGGAAGAACAACCAGACAAAAAAAATCAATAGTTTTTGTCAAATGGAACTCAAAGAAAGCCTGAGGAGCCAATGCAATTCTAAGAAATAAAAACAAATCTAGAGGCATCACATTACTACACTGCAGGTTATACTACAAATCTATAATGATCAAAATAGCATGGTATTGCTGAGCACAGTGGCTCATGCCTATAATTCTAGCACTTTGGGAGGCCAAGGAGGGTGGGTTGCTTGAGCTCAGGAGTTTGAGATCAGCCTGAGCAATAGTGAGATCGCCTTCTCTACTAAAAACAGTAACACTAGCCATGCATGGTCGTGCATGCTTGTAATCCCAGCTACTCAGGAGGCTCAGGTAAGAGGATCACTTGAGCCCAGGAATTTGAGGTTGCTGTGAGCTATGAAACCACAGCACTTTACCCAGGATGACAGAATGAGACTGTCTCAAAGAAAGAAAGGAGAGAAAAAGAGAGAGAAAGCAAGGAAGGGAGGGAGGAAAGGAAGGAAGGAAGGAGGGAGGGAGGGAGGGAGGGAGGAAGGAAGGAGGGAGGGAGGGAGGGAGGGAGGAAGGAAGAGCAAGCATAAAAATAAAGGATCTATGGAACAGAATAGAAAACCTGGAAATGAAACCCACTTCATGTCACCATCTGATCTTCAATAAGCCAAACAAAAGGATACACTAAGGAAAAGAATCCCTATCTAATAAATGGTGCTGAGAGAACTGGTTAGCCACATGTAAAAGACTTAAACTGGACAAGCACCTCTCACCACTGACTCACACTGAATAAAAGATTTATATCTAAGACATCAAACAATAAAAACTCTAGAAGAAAGCGTGGGAAAAACTCATAATGATATAAACCTGGGTAAATACTTTATGAAAAAAACCCATTGGGAATTGCTACACCATCAAAAATAAACAAGTGAGAAATGATCAAGCTTAAAAGCTTCTGCACAGCTAAGGACACAATAAACAAAGCAAATAGAAAACCTTCAGAACAGGAGAAGATATTTGCATGTTATGAATATGACAAAGGTCTAATAGCCAGAATCTACAGAGAACTCAAACAAATCAAGAAAAAAAAGATCTAACAACCTAATTAATCACTGGGAAAAGAAATGAACAGAACCTTGTCCCAAGAAGATAGAGGGATGGCCAAGAAACATTTTAAAAAAATGCTCAAAAGTATCAGAGAAATGCAAATCAAAACCACCTTGAAATATTATTTAATGGCAGTAAGAATAGCCCACATCACAGAATCCCAAAGCTACAGATGTTGGCAAGGGTGCAGAGAAAAGGGAACACTTACACACTGTTGGTGGGATTGCAAACTAAAGTAGACTTTTTGGAAAGAAGTATGGAGAATCCTTAAAGAGCTAACAGTAGACCTTCTTTTTGATCCAGCAATCCCATTACTAGGTATCCACCCAGAAGAAAAAAATATAATTTTACCATAAGGACATTTGCACTCTAATGTTTATAGAAGCTCCATTCACAATCCATGTGGAAACACCCATGAGTGGATTAATAAACTGTAGTATATGTACACCATGGAATACTATTCAGCCATAAAAAGATGGAGATTTGACATCTTTTGTATTTTCCTGGATGGAATTGAAGAACATTCTCCTTGGCAAAGAGAGAAAACAAGTATCCCATGTACTCAATAGTATTTTCTAATTAGTAGATGAACAATTACAGACCCACATGAGAAGAAAAACACAATTAAATTCAAATGGGGGTAGGGAAGGGAGAAGAAGGGCTCAGAAAACCCCCGCTAATGGGTAAAATGCAGGAGTGTGCAACACACCTCCCAGGTAAACAAATACAACTCAGACTTTTCCCAACAAATACAAATAATATAACCTAATTGTATGTACCTTTATATTAATCTGAAATTAAAAAAAAAACAGTGGAGTTAACACTGTAAATCAAATGGATTTAACAGACCTATACAGAAAATTATCTTCAACAGCAAAACAGTATACATTCTTCTCCACTGCCTGCAGAATATGTTTCAGTATAGATCACATGTTGGGTCACAAAACAAATTTTAACAAAATTAAAAATATTGACATTATTAAAAATACCTTTAAAACCACAATGGAATAAAACTAGAAATAAATAACAAAGAAAAACTGGAAGGTTTACAAGTATGTGGAAATTGAACATACACTTTGAACAAACAATGTGTCAAACAAGAAATACACACAAATAAAAAATATCTTGAGAGGTGGCACCTGTGGCTCAGTGGGTAGGGCACTGGCCCCACATACCAAGGGTGGTGGGTTCAATCTCGGCCCCAGCCAAACTGCAACAAAAAAATAGCTGGACATTGTGGTGGGCACCTGTAGTCCCAGCTACTCGGGAGGCTGAGGCAAGAGAATCGTCTAAGCCCAGAAGTTGGAGGTTGCTGTGAGCTGTGATGCCACAGCACTCCCCAGGGTGATAAAGTACACACACACACACACACATATATATATATATATATATATATCTTGAGACCCATGAAAACATAAACACATTATAAACATCTTTTTGAATGCCGCAAAAGTACTACTAAGAAGGAAGTTTTAGGATAAATGTTTATTTAAAGCAAAAGATCTTAAATAAACATCCTCACTTTACAACTTAAGGAAATAGAAAAACAAACTAGACTCCAAATCACCAGTAGTAAGGAAAAATAAAGATTAGAGCAAAAATAAAGAATAGAAAAACCAATGAAACCAAGAGTTAGTTGTTATTTTTTGAAAAGATAAACAAAATTGAAAACATCTAGCTAGACTAACCCCTCAAAAAGAGAGAAAATATTCATATAAAATCAGAAATTAAAGGGGAGACATTATAAGTGATACCATAGAAATACAAAGGATCATAAGAGATTATTATGCAGAATTATACATCAACAAACTGAATAACATAGAAGAAATGTATAAATTCTTGGAAATATATAATCTATCAAAATTTAATTATGGAAAAAAATAGAAAGTATGAACAGATCTATAACTAGTATAGATATTAAGTCAGTAGCCAAAAATGTTGCCCCCGCAAATAAGCCTAAAACCAGATATACGACTGTTGAAAACACCAAAGACTTAAAGACTAATTAATACTAATTCTTCTCAAACTCTAATAAAAATTGAAGAAAAGGGAATATTTCCAAACTTATTTTATGAGGCCAGCATTACCCTGATACCAAAGCTATGCAAAGATACCACAACAAAACAAAAGTACACAATGTCCCTCATGAATATAGATGTAAAAATCATCAACAAAACATTAGCAAACCAAATTCAATAGCATGTTAAAAGGATCATTCACTTTAAGAACCAATGGGATTTATCCCTGGGATGCAAGGCTGATTCAACATATGCAAATCAATAAATGTGATAATCCACATTAAATGAATGAAAGTTTTTTTAAAGCCCTCATGATTATCTCAATAGACACAGAAAAAGAATCTGACAGAATTCAACACATTTCACCGTTTAAAAAAATGCCTCACAACAAGCTAGGAATAGAAGGAAAGCATCACAATATAATGAAGTCCAGATACGAAAAGCCCACAGCTAACATCCTACTCAATGGTGAAAACTTAAAAGCTTTTTCTGTAAGATAAACAAAGAGGCAATGATGCCCACCCTCGCCACTTTTATTTAACATAGTACAGGAAGTCCTAGCCAGAACAATCAGACAAAAAAAAGAAAAGAAATAAAAGTCATCCAAATTGGAAAGGAAGAAGTAAAATTATTTCTATTTGCAGATGACATAATCATATATATATAATATGCATATATATATCCCTTAGCAACTCAACAGAAAAAAAAAAACAAATTTATTAAAGTTGTAGGACACAAATATCAGTGGCATTTCAACTAAAAAGAATAAAATATTTACAAATAAATTTAACCAAAAAAGTATAACATGTGTGCACTAAAAAATTATGAAACATGGATAAAGGGACGTAAGACAGATAAATGGAAAGCCATGCTGCTTTCCTGAATGGAAAGAATGAATATTGTTAAAATGTCAGTACTTCCTGTAATGATCTATAGATTCATTTAATCCCTATCAAAATCTCAGGGGAACTTTTTTCTTATTGAAATAGAAAAAACAATCCTAGAATTCATATCAAACTGCAGCAGACCATAAACAGCCAAAACAATCTTAAGAATGAAAAACAAAGCTGGAGGCACAACACTTCCTGATTTCAAAATATATTAAAATATAGAGTAATAAGATTATAGTGCAGGCATTAAAATAGAACTACAGACTATGGCACATAATAAATTCATGTAGACAGGGTTAACTGATCTTCAGTAAGGATATAAAGAAAGATAGTCTTCAACAAACGGTGGTAGGAAAATTGCAACTTGCATGGAAGGAAGGGAGCAAGGGAAGGAAGGAGAGAGAAAAAGAAAGAAATCAAACCCTTAATTTACACTGCACACAAAAATCAACTCAAAATGTATTACAGACTGAAACCATATCCAGAAAAGATGAGCATTTAAATCAACAGATTGAGTAAGAAGATTGCCCACTAATATGGGTGGGAATCATTCAATCCACTGGGAATCTGAATAAGACAAAAAAAGTGAAGGACAGATGAATTCTCTCTCTCTGCGTGAGCTGGGCCCCCCTACCTTCCGCCTTCAGACCAGCACTCCTTGTTTTAGAGCTTTAGGACTCAGACTGGGACTTAGCCCTTTTGGCCTTTGTCCCCCACTTTGGCGACATTACACCCATTACACCACCAGTGTTCCTGCTTATCCATCTTCCAGAAGGTAGATCCTGAGACTTCTTGGCCTCATAACTGCATTCCCATTATATATATGAAATAGGAATTCACATTTTACTTCCGTAATTACACAGGGTGCTCAATGTGACTTATATTCATCTTTGTATATGTTATTACAATTTTAATACAGTTCTTTCCTTTCTTAAAATCTGTATGCAGTTTTGGCATCCTTTATACACACACACACACACACATACACACATATTCTATCAATCCTGTTTCTCTGGAGAACCCTCACCAATATACAGAAGTTCTTCAAAAAAAATTAAAAATGGAATCACCATATGATACAGCAATCCCACTCCTGAGTATTCCAAAGAAGCAAAATTAGTATCTCAAGGAGACCTTATCACTCTTGGGTTCATTTCATCATGATTCACCATAGCCAAGAAGTGGAAATAACTTAAATACCCATGGACAGTTGAGTGGATAAAGAAAATGAGGCATATACATACAATGTGTTTATTATTCAACCTTAAAAAATAATAAAATCCTGCAAAATATGGCAACATGAATGAATCTGGAAAACATTATGCTGAGTGAAATAAGCCAGTCTCAGGTGGACAAATGCTGCATAATTCCAGTTACAGGGGACTCTAAAGGAGTCAAACTTCTAGAATCAGAAAGTGGATTGTCAGTTTCTAGTGGATTGTGGGGAGGGAAAAAATGGAGAATCGTTAACAGAACAGCATAAAGTTTCCGTTATATTATACAAAATGAATATCTCCTGAAGAACCACTGTACAACCTTGTGCCTATAGCTAACAGTACTGTACACTTTTAAAAATTGTCAAGAGGATAGATAGATCTGACTCTAAGTGTTCTTATCAGAGTAAAATATTTTTAAAGTCAAAATTCAACGATTATTATTATTTCCCACTCTTTCTACATGCACATCCTGGGCTGGCTGGAGACTTTAATCGAGGCCCCCACATTCACAGGATCAATAGCTATAATTTCCCATTTGCTCGCCAGTGACAGAGGGAGAGAGAGAAACGGCAAATAGATACAGTCTCTTCAAACTTCTCATTCGAGTCACACTTGAATTAGATAGAAGTTCACAGGCAAATGCTGAAGACAACTCTGATAAATATCTTTTCTCTCCATTTCACCTCATTTCTCGTCAGCCAAGAATTAATGGAAATAAGGAGGAAATGGCATCATCTCAAATTTTCTTTGATTTCCCAATGAAGCAAATAATCCAGACACTATTAGTCTCAATTTCATCAAGGAAAATGACACACAGGAATTCTAAAGCTCTTCCAGGATCACGTTTTATAAAATTCCTAACTTCCACTTAAATTATCTCTACCATTAAAATGTTATTCATTGACTTATAGAGTCCATTTCTGTATTTCTTGTGAGTGTATGTGGTAGCATCAGAGAGATAACTAGTTTTGCATGGATGTTATGAGTCATGAAACATTCTTTGCCTAGTCTAACATGTTTTCTTTTTAAAGCCATGAGAGGTGAATAGGACAGGTCATTTTAGCTACCATTTTTTCACAGAGGGAACTGATTTCTAATAGTGTAAGGGACTTTCCAAAGATCAACTATGAGAAACAGATTCCAACTTAATCTAAGCCCTTTAATTTGAAACATCCAATACTCATGTTATTGAATGGAATACATATGGATTGTTCAGGAAAACTACAGACCTCTTGGGAAGGGTACAAAATATAGGCACAATTATAGGGACATAGAGGACATTAACAAGAATAGCCCACATCACAAAGTCCCAAAACTGTAGGCATTTGCATGGATGTGGAGAGAAGGGAACACTCTTGCACTGTTGGTGGGATTGCAAACTGACACAGGAGAAAGAGTTCTGGAGACCTTCCATTTGATCCCACAAGCTCATTACCAGGTATTTACTCAGAAGGAAAAAAAAAAATCAGTTTACAATAAGGACATCTGCACTAGAATGGTTATTGCAGCTCAATTCACAATCACCAAGATGTCAATCCAACCCAAGTGCCCATCAACTCATAAATGGATTAATAAGCCATAGTATATGTATACCATGGAATACTCTTCAGCCATAGAAAAGATGGAGACTTTATATTTTTGTATTTATCTGGAAGAAATTTAAGAACATTGTCCTTAGTAAAGTATCACAAGAATGGAAGAACAAGTATCCCAAAATACTCAACACTAATACAAAACCAGTAGATAAATAACTATATACTCACATAAGAGATAAACTGGATTAAAGTCAAGTAGGGGCAAAGGTGAGGATGGAGGGAGATTGACAAGTTCTCATCTAACAGGCACGATGTAGGGGTATATGGCACACCTCCTGTGGTGAAGGGCTCAACTACAACTTGGGCTTTACATAACAAAGGCAAACAATGTAAACTAATTGTTGTACTCTCATGTTAATCTTAAGTTTAAAAAAAAAAGCTTTAACCTTGCCAACTATTGTCATAGTTGTTGAATTTAAGAGTTTTTAAATAGTTCTGCAAAATTGCAGTATACTGATAGAATCTACCATCTTTTTTTTCTATCCTAATCACAGTGGTTGGATTAAAATGCTGAAATAAATATACAGTCCACTTTTGAGTGCATATTTGCATGGTACGTACCAAAAAGTGATCCAAATCTGACAGAAGCTGGGGATATGCTGTTCAAGCCCACAGAGCCATTTGCCTCACCAGCTGGCACTGCCTCACAAGACGCTGCCAGATGGGTCTTCATGAGCCTCCTAAATCAGCAGTGAAATTGAGATCGGAGTCATCAAATATGCCATTACTGCTAAAAACAAGAAAATGACATTACATCCCTATTTGATACTCTGAAGCAGCCTTGAATTATGAATTGAGTGTCTCTTAAGAAAACTGAAATGAGAGGTGAAAACGAGTACTTTAGACTGTAAATCTGTCTCCTACACACCTGATAAATCTTTTCAGCAGAGAACACTTCTAAAGACAGCAATATCCTTTTCTTCTCAATTTGTAAAGACTTTCAAGGCTTTTGCATAAAGGAGAGGGAGATAATAATATACTAGGTAGAAAGACCTCAAAATAAAATGTAGCAGGTCCAGACAACTGGTAAATAGAGGAAAGAATACCTAGTGTGGTCACTTTTGCTAAAAATGCCACCTTCTCTGATCTATGATGTCAGAATATGGCACTCATCACATACTGCCCTGTACTGTAACCATTGTACATGTGCCAGTGTCCTTCCCAAAACAGTGCAGTGAGAAAATGTACAATTTAGAGACTGATTTACCTGATTTAAATCTGAGATAACAGCTATCTGCATGGCCTTGATTAATATGCTAGTTTTTCTGGGCCTCATTTCCTTATAGTAAATGAAGCTAATACAATTGTCACTAGGTGTCCATAGGTGATTGGTTCCAGGTTTCCTTGAATTCCAGTATTTGTGTAGACCCCAGTCTTTGCTGTAAAATGGCATAGGATCTGCATATAACCTACATACATCCTCTTGTATTCTTTGAATCATCTTCAGATTTCTTATAATACTTAATACAATGTAGGTGCTCCGTAAGCAGTTGTTATGCTATATTTAGCAAATAATGATAAGAGAAAATGTCTGTACAAATTTAGTTAGGATGTAGTTGTTTTACCTGAATATTTTCAATCCATGGTTGGTTGAATCCACAACTGCAGCACCCAGATACAGAGAGCCAACCGCAGCTACATTTCGAGACTGTTAAAAGAATTAAATGGAAATGTATATTATGTGCCTATGAAAGTCTGGCATACAAAAGGAATGTAATGAGAACTGCAATTTTTATTGTTATCAATTTTGAGACTTGACCAAATTCTAGCCATTTTGAAGAATAGAATAAAATGGAATTTTTCTTGAAAGAATAATAAGTGAATAAATAAATGAAGACATAAAAGTGCGAAAGTTGTATTAATAGAAAGAAAGGCAGGCTATGTGCCACGCTAGCTCAGTGGGATGGCAATACCATATGGAACGGATAAGAGGTCAAATGCTGAGGCTGTGCTTTGTTAATGAAAAAAAAATGTTTTGTTTAGTTTAAAATAAGGTTTCCAAATTAATAGCTCCCAGAAAAATGTTGATGAATATCCAAATTTTTGAAATTTTGGATGTTTTCAGAAAATAGGCAAATACATATAGAGCAAGATCTCTTTCCTATTTAATATCAAAATAAGGTTTATACTGCTCTTTCTTTCATAGAATTTTTCAGTTTGCAACTGTACACTTGTTGGCATGAGTCCTTGGTTAATGATGGCTCACTCTACTAGACTCCAATCTCCATGTGGGCAAGGACTGGGTCTCTTTTGACTTAACTTTGTACCCTGTGTCTGACACAATAGCTGGTGCATAGTAGGCATTCAAAATAGTTGTTCAAGGAATAGAAATTGTCCTCTTTGTATCTTACAAGCCTGCCAGAAGCATTGACGTTATATATTCAGGTTTAGTTTTCATTTTAAGTTTTAAAAGAATAGTGAAGAACTGATAACAGATCATGTTAGACACTCAGGCACCACATTACTTGCAGAGTTTTCAAAATCACAGATCAGAAATGGAAACCTCAAACAATATTCTGCTCTCAACTAGTGATCCCATAGAGGCTATATGCTGACTCCAGTCCTCTCATGTGCCCTCACCTCTCCTTATGCTACTTTTCCACCCCCACTTCCCAGTTTGGTCTATTATCCACAGAACAGCCTGAGTGACCATTTTTTGTTTGTTTTGAGTCAGTGTCTCACTCTTGCACCCTGGCTAGAGTGCTGTGACATCATAGCTCACAGCAACCTTAAACTCCTGGGCTCATGTGATCCTCTTGCCTCAGCTTCCTGAGTAGCTGGGATTACAGGCTTCTTCTACCACACCCAGCTAGTTTTTCCAAACTTAGTAGAGACAGCTCTTGCTTAGGCTGATCTGGAACTCCTGAGCTGGAGCAATCCACCCACTTCAGGCTACCAGAGTGCTGGGATTATAGGTGTGAGCCACCATGCCCAACCTCAGAGTGATCCTTTTATAATAAAAATTGGATCTGGTTACTCCTTCTGCAAAATCTTCCAGTGAAATCTAAATTCCTTGCTATGGACAACAGAATCTGGCCACTAGCTTACCTCTGCAACCATACTTTCTTACACTTCACAAGAGCTAATACCATAGTTTATGTTTATTCTATTTTTAACCATCTCCCCTGCCAAAGAGCAAGCTCCATGAAAACAAAGACAATATTGTTTCATGATTCTATCCCTGGTATCTAAAAGAGCTAGAGCCCATAACAAACACTAAATGAGTATCTATTGAATGAAAGAATGCATGAGTATATCTCATCCATATTGAAAGTCAGATGTATTCATGGGAGATGAAGTCGATGGAAAAAGAGCTCCTGGCCATAGCCATAAGGAAGACAGAATACAGTTTTCAGTGGTAGAGCCAAACGAGTCAAACAGAAAAAAATTAAATGTAGAAATATGTATACATCAATAGTATGTTAATTTTCTATTGTTGCATAACTAATTACCACAAACACACAGTTTTGCAGAACAGCTCATTGTTCTGTAGGTAACACCAGGAAGGCTTGACTCAATTCCCTGCTTAGAGCCTCACAAGGCTGAAATCAAGTTGTTGGGCACACAGAGGTCATACCAAGAAGCTCTGAGGAAGAATTTACTTCTCATCTTATTCAAGTGACTGGCAGAATTCAGTCCCTTGCAGTTGTAAGACTTAAATGGAAGCTTCCTTGCCAGCTGTCAACAGGGGCCACTGTCAGCTTCTGGAGGTCACTGACAACCCCTGTCATGTGGCCCCTTCACCTTGGAAGATAGCAAGGGCATGTGGAATCCATGTCTTACTTGGAATCTCTCTGACTTCCTCTTCTGCTAAGCCAGAGAAAATTCTTTGCTTTTAAAGGGTGCAAGTGATTAGATTAGGCCCTTTTGCATTGTGTCCCTTTAGAGGAACTCAAAGTCAACTGATTATCAATATTAAATATATTCATAACCTTAGATATGATAGGTCATTATATTCAACAGTCTAAAAGATTAGAGCAGGAAATCTTGGGGTAGGGTGGGCCAGGGAAGCATCTTAAAATTCTACTTACCACAAGTAGCCTATCCCAACTAAAAGTTCCTAATAGAACAATTAAGTGTTACTTTTGGGATCTCCTTGTTGTCCTTGACTATTAGCTTAAGCTTTACACTTCCCACCTGGAAGTGTAGAAGACACCTTTTGCTTTTATCCTGGCAGCAAAGCCTTTTCAGAGAAGCCTGAAATCAACTGAGCTGAAAAGCAAACCTGAAAAGATAATGTCATGTTAGAGATCAGAGAGAAAAGGCCAAATTCCCCTAGAACACATTCTAAGTCTTATTTCCTGCAGTCATCAGGATCTTCTTGCAAAGAAAGTTCTCACAAATGCACAGCTTCTGAACACCCTTATTTCTTACAGGCCCAAGTTATGCATATGCCAAGGTGTTACATGAAAATACTGTATACACTCACATTTTATTTCTATGCTGCCTTATGTTTTTCAAAATACTTTAAGAATCACCAAGTCACGGGAGCAGCCCAAGTGCCATCAACCCATAAATGGATTAACAAATTGTGGTATATATATGCCATGGAATACTATACAGCCATAAAAAATATGGAGACTTTACCTCTTTTATGTTCACATGGATGGAGCTGGATCATATTCTTCTTAGTAAAGTATCTCAGAATGGAAAAAAATACCTAATGTACTCAACACTATTATGAAATCAATATATAATCACCTACACTTTCATACTAAAGATATAACACAATTATAGCCCAGAAAGGAGAGAAGAGGAGGGGGGGGTAGATGGGTGGCAGGAGGGTAATGAGTGGGACCTCACCTACTGTGCATATTGCAAGGGTATATGTCAAATATATTAATGGTAGATTATAAGTGTCTAAACACAACAATTAAATAAGTGAGGTGAACACTATGTAAATCAGTTCAATGTAAGCATTCCAAATGGTATATAAAAGCAGCACATTCTACCCCATAAATGCAGTAATTTACAGTTATGATTCAATGAACAAAAGATATTTACTCATCATCTCAACTCAGTGAAGGTGGGGAACATTGTTCTCTCTGTTTTACAAATGCAGAAACTGGTGCCCCAAGTGATTAAATGATTTACAACTCCACAAGAATTTATTGATAGACTTGCTACTAATGTACTAATTCCTAAACTTATGTACTAATTCCTAGACTTTATATACTAAAGTCCTAATTCCTAAGCCTCATTCTAGGCTACAATCAAGAATGCCATCAGAGAGAGTTCTGTGCAGAATCTCTATCTTGCTTGGTATCTGCTGCCTTCTGGGTCTGTACACCTTGTTTATTCTAGGTGATATTTAAAAAGATCTTCAAATTTGGTTTAGTTATCTTACTGCAGTGCCTGGGTTTCCATGCAGTGTGGTAAAGGAAACCTCTCAATGTAAAGGAGGAAATAGAAGAGGAACTAGCTTCTTGAATAGGAATGACCAAAGATACCCTCTCAGGATACCATCTATGACTACAAATAAAATAGGGTTCTGCATTACAGGCACCAGAGCCAGGGAAGCAGGTGGTAGAGGTCCCAATCAACTCATGTAGTTATGGCCTACTGAGGTGAATCCATGCACAACACCCACTGGGGCAGTTCTATAGCAAAAGAAAAATGAACAAAATTACCTACTATCAGTAATACTCAAGTATTTTATCAGTAAGAACCTTTGATTACAAAAGTCCATTCTCACCCACAAGTGATTTATTTCTTAACATCTAGCTTCTTAACAACTTAAATAAGAAACAAAGACTGTCTTTATACAGAATTGCTAAATGACAAAACACGCAGTGCTGGCTCAGACACCAGTTTCATATCCATCACTTGTTAGCTATCAATGGGAAGTTTATTTAACCTGCCATTCTTTACTCTTCTCATCTATAAATTTGGAGGAAGAATATTACCTCATGAGTGTTCTCATGAGGAATTAGTCAATGTTTGTAAATCACTTCACTCATAGTAAGCACTAATCAAATGTTTGCTACTATTATTATCACTTAGTATTAAAGAATATGCCTTAGATTTTTTTCCAGCATTTACCAGCATAAATGTCATAATGTGACTTAGATATTACGATTAGGTAGGATCATAATTATTAAAACAAGGAAGATGATGTATAAGATAATTTGTGTTTAAATTTATAATATGCCTTTTGAATGGTATATAATAAGATTTAATCCCAGAAATAACAAATCAAATTGCTAGGCAATTATATCTGTTTGTAAACAGAACTATATTTCGCTATTATGTATCACCTAAAACGGTTTCTGTGAAGAAAAGAAAGAGTGGGTGGAAGATGTGGTAGAAAACACTCATTTTAAGATTAAGTGTGAAGTGTGTTGGAAATCACCATGGAGATGTTGTAAACAGCCAAATTACCCAAAATCTAGCAAAAATTTGGAATTAAAATTCATCTGGCTTTTATAAAGCAGAATACCCTAATGCCTCAAGCCTTAATAGTGTTAATGAGGATAATTCTCCCTACTCAGATGTTGAAATTAAGATGCCATAATATATCAAAATTACTAAATCGGTCATTGGATAAAAGTTCAGAAGACAAATATAAAGTACTACCATTTGCATTTCTAACAAAAGTTGTATAACTGAGCAGTGCCTGTGGCTCAGTGAGGAGGGCACCAGCCCCATATGCCGCAGGTGGTGGGTTCAAACCCAGCCCCAGCCAAAAACTACAAAAAAAAAAAAAAAAGTTGTATAACTGATTAACCTGATAGTTAAGAAGTGTAAGAGATCTCTTTCAGGTAAACTGGTGACCACTTCTGTTCCAGAATGTCTCCATATTTTCTGTATAACTAGTAGAAGTTACAGGACATTTTAAGTTATATGCCATTAATTGTCTAAAGAAGCATGCTGCTGTTAAATTTGCCCAATAATAAAAAAATTCATATTTTTTGAAAATAGAAAATGAGTTTGGTCAATAACAGTAGTCTTCAGATGATTTTTAACATCCAGAAGAATCAGGCATTTACTCATTTTAAACACATCAAAATGTTGTTATTTCTACCAAACATTATATCTCCATAAATCATGTTAGATTAAAATCCATGAAGCCAAATAAGAACGTAGAGAAAAAATATATATTACTTAAAATTCCAGAAAGAAAGAAATAGGATATACTAAGGACTAGAAATAAATGCCCAATTTCTCTCTGCAATAACCCAATAGATTCTAAAGTGACATACAATATAAGCTGACACTAAAACTCAATTCTGAAATACAGACACCCTACCAATCCATTTCCAATTCTTCAGATGGCACTCTTCTGGCTGTCTGCGGACACTCAGTATAAAGCCCCCTTTCACCAATTCCCTTGACTTTATCAGCCCTCAAGTAAAAAAACCTACTCAGTTCTGCACTCCAGAGGTGGGAAACTCCAATGAAAAAGTCTAGGGCCAATCCCTTTGAAGTTCCAAATGTATCTCCTGTGCCTATAACTGAAATCCCAGCACACCCAGGGCTACACTGCCCCTCAGACAGAGATTTAGGAGACTCTAGAGGCCCTGTTGCCAGCAACAGCAGCATCACCTAGACCTTGTACCATTAACCAAACAACAATTTATGGAGGCACTAACACAGCCATAAGCAAGGCTGGGGGTTGCCAGACAGTGGAGAATAAGGGACATAGAAATAATCTTTACTCTAAATAAATTTTCTATTTTCTAGTGGCAAAAGATGGTGACAAGGTAGATGATTTATGCCTTTCACTAAATAGTTAGACAAAAAGCAAGCATAGGAATTTTAATCCAGAAAATACAGATCCAACTCTTCAATGTCTTCCAAATTTTTGGTGAGATGAGAGGGCTCTGATGTTAGGCTTATTTTTGGAACATAATGGGAACCCATGTGCGGTAGCCTACCTGGTATAATTTTGATAGGATTCCTAAATATACTATAATACTTTCCCCAGAATATCATCACTATGCATATTTCACTATTCTTGAGCCATTTTTTGGATGTAGACCATCATTTCCATCTTAGCAAAACCCCTTTAAGGTACAAATCACTTGAAAGTAGATTGTTTTACATAAGTACAGGGACATTTCATTTGCCTTAATGCCCAAATAACAATCCAAGTGTGCAATTCTATGTGACCTCCAGAATTCCAGTGTCTCTGGAATCCCAAAGGAATGTATTACTGTCTTCTACTGCATCAGCACTCTTGGGGTGCCCCTAAACTGGTCACCTCTCAGCCTCTTTCCTGTTCTCCCAGTATAGAAACACAGGCCCAAGGCCCTCCCCAAAGCACAGCTAATTTGAACCCTTAATGTTTAGCCCAAAATGTTACTAAAACTTTGCACGTAACTAAATAGAAAAATTTAACTTGTTCATTGTATTAGGAACTAAATATGACCACCTTTGAACACCCCCAACTACCAAATGTGCCCTGACCACTCCCCATCCCCTTGGCTACCACTGCGGCTGCCACTGAGTATGAGAAGCCAGCTTAGCAGTTCACCATGGGAGTGACCTTCAAGCCACACTTCTCCACAGTCAGGCTTCTCGCACCTGCATGGTGCTTTTTAAAATAGAAATTTTAGCTAAACAAAGGAACAATCTGTTCCTCAAACAAAAGAGAACAAAATCAGAAACACTACTGGTAATTTTCACAAAGCAGCCTCTTTCTATAACACTCCTATCTGAAAGCATAAAAGTTATAAAAAGTAGCATGTTTATCTCCTGGTTTGAGCTGCCTGCAACTTAAGTAGCACCCAGTTTAATCTTAACAAGAAACCTATGAAGTAGGTATGACATCACTGTTTTACAGAAGAGGAGCTGGTCTGAGAAAGTCCAGTCATTTGTTTTGCAGTCACCACGGCCCCTCTGATTCTAGTGCCTTTGCAGACAGCAAGTAACAAGAATGTGGCAGTAGTAATGATAGGAAATGAGGTCCAGACAGAAGGAAAAGAAGAGCCCCAAAGGTCACAGGAAGACACCAAAAGTACAGCCTGCCTACAGTTGGGCCTCCACACTCCATCTTCAGACCTGCTCTGGGAAAGACAGTGTAACACATGCACCAAGCACCCCTACTACTGGCTTGATTTAGCTCTAACACGCCAAGTTCAAGCTGCCGCTTGAGTCATGACTATTTGGCATTCAGACTTACTCATATCTCTTAACACATTCATTTTCTGAAATCTTTTTTTATTTTTTTGGTTCAAGTTGAAGTTCAAATCTGAAGTCAACACTCTAAAGTCATTTTTCCTGATATGTGAAGAGAACCAATGCTGCTATTAGAACCTGGTTCATGTCTTCCATCATTGCTGTTGGCATACACTGATTATAGAGTCTAAAAAGAGACTCCACCAGATATGTAATTTAATCATATCCATTTCATGCATTTGTAATGCAGATGAAACTGGACCTATTCATAAGTATGACTTGACCTCTAAATGAAGTTAACCAAAACTAAAAAAAAAAAAAAAAAAGTTAACCAAAACTTATATCTCAAATAAAAAAGCTGGACTTAAAATTCATCCTATAATTTGATAATAAACAGAGAAAAGTAAGAAAAACACTAGAATTGCCTTTGTGCAGAAAACTTCTCTTACAAATGAGTCTATTGAAAAAAAATCCAGATTTTTGGTAATGCCTAAAATGCCAATGACAAGCCTACTCAATATACTGGTATACCTCTAAATTTAAACTCAGCATTATGACACTGTTTAGTATTTTATGAGACCATTACAAAATTCCAAATGTTCTGGACATCTATTTTTGAATATACTTAACACTACTGAATTAATTGCATGTTTTAAAAAAATAGTTGACTTGGTTAAAAAAAATTTTTTTTTATTAATTGATATCTGTATACATTAATGCAAACATGGGGTACATTGTGCTGTTTTCATATACAGTTTGAAACACCTTCATCAAGCTGGTTAACATAAATTTCATGTCATTTGCTTAATCATTGTATCAAAACATTTATATTCCAGTTCTAGAAAAGTTCACTTGTCCCTTGTTAGACAGATACATAGGTGATCTTTTCCGTCACCCTCCCACCACCCATCCGCCCTTCTCCCCTCCCCTTTCCCACCCCCTCCCTTTTGGAAAGTCATCTGGAACACACTTAGAGAGCTAAAAATAGACCTGCCATTCGACCCTACAATTCCATTATTAGGTATATACCCAGAAGATAAAAATCACATTACAATAAAGATGTTTGTATCAGAATGTTTATTGCAGCCCAATTCATAATTGCCAGATCATGGAAGAAGCCCAAGTGTCCATCAATCCACGAATGGATCAATAAACTGTGGTATATGTACACCATGGAATGCTATGCAGC
>CAUYQV010056003.1:0-17973 GCA_963574575.1 Galagoides demidoff | reverse complement strand
GCACACCACCTTCCTAGACTCAACCAGAAAGAATTAGAAATCTTGAACAGACCTAAATCAACCACTGAAATAGCATCAACAATACAAAATCTTCCTATAAAGAAAAGTCCAGGACCAGACGGCTTCATATCCAAATTCTATTAAACCTTTAAAGAAGAACTAGTACCTATATTATACAACATTTTCCAAAGTATAGAAAAAGAAGGAATACTTCCCAACACATTCTATGAAGCAAATATCACCCTGATCCCCAAACCAGGAAAGGATCCAACAAAGAAAGAAAATTATAGACCTATATCATTAATGAATATCAATGCAAAAATATTCAGTAAGATCTTAGCAAATAGAATTCAACACACATCCAAAAAATTATACACCATGATCAAGTTGGTTTTATTCCAGGGTTAGAGGGTTGGTTCAACATAAACATAATACATCAAATCAATAAAATAAAAAACAAAGACCATATGATCCTCTCAATTGATGCAGAAAGAGCCTTTGATAATATCCAGCATCCTTTCATGATCAGAATTCTTAAGAAAACTGGCATAGAGGGGACATTTCTTGAACTAATAGAGGCCATCTACAGCAAACCCACAACCAATATTATATTGAATGGTGTAAAACTGAAAACATTTCCACTCAGATCAGGAATGATGCAAGGATGCCCACTGTCTCCACTGCTATTCAACATAGTAATGGAAGTCTTAGCCATTGCAATCAGGCAAGAGAAGGTGATCAAGGATATCCAAATAGGGTCAGAGGAGGTCAAACTCTCACTCTTCGCTGATGATATGATCCTATACCTGGAAAATCCCAGGGACTCAACTTTAAAACTCTTAGAAGTGATCAAGGAATACAGCAACATCTCAGGATACAAAATCAATATTTACAAGTCAGTAGCTTTTGTATATGCCAACAATAGCCAAGCCAAGAAAACAATCAAGGACTCTATTCCTTCTACAATAGTGCCAAAGAAGATGAAATATTTGGGAATTTACTTAACAAAGGACATGAAAGGAGAACTATAAAACTCTGACAAAAGAAATAGTTGACAATGGTAACAAATGGAAAAACATACCATGCTCATGGCTGGGAAGAATCAACATTGTCAAAATGTCCAAACTACCCAAAGCAAATTACAAATTTAATGCAATCCCTATTTAAAGCACCATTGTCATACTCTAAAGAAATGAAAAAATAGTATTTCGTTTTATATGGAATCAGAAAAAACCTCTAATAAAATACATTATTCAGAAATAAGAACAAATCAGGAGATATCACATTACCAGACTTTAGGCTATACTATAAATCTATAGTGATCAAAACAGCATGATACTGGCACAAAAACAGAGTGGTAGATTTACAGAACAGAGTAGAGAACCAAGAGATGAACCCCACTACTTATTGCCATTTGATCTTCGACAAGCCTATCAAAAATATTCAGTGGGAGACTCGCTATTTAACAAATGGTGCTGGGTGAATTGGCTGACAACCTGTAGAAGACTGAAAGTGGACCCCCACTTTTCATCATTAACAAAAATTGATTCTCACTGGGTAAAAGATTTAAACTTAAGACATGAAACTATAAAAATACTACACTAGAAGAGAGTGCAGGGAAAACACTTGAAGAAATTGGCCTAGGAGAATATTTTATGAGCAGGACCCCTCTGGGCAATTGAAGCAACAGCAAAAATACATTACTGGGATCTGATCAAACCAAAAAGCTTTTGCACAGCCAAGAGCACAGTAAGCAAAGAGACAACCCTCAAAATGGGAGAAGATTTTTGCAGGTTATGCTTCTGACAAAAGTCTGATAACTAGAATCTACAGAGAACTCAAACTAATCAATAAGAAAAGAATAAATAACCCTATTTCTATGTGGGCAAGAGACTTGAACAGAAAATTCTCTGATAAAGACAGGCGCATGGCCTACAAACACATGAAAAAATGCTCATCATCCTTAATCATCAGAGAAATGCAAATCAAAACCACTTTGAGGTTTCATCTAATTCTAGTAAAATTAGCCCACATCACAAAATCCCGAAACTACAGATGTTGGTGAGGATGTGGAGAGATGGGAACACTTCAACACTGCTGGTGGGAATGCCAAGTTAATACAACCTTTTTGGAAAGAAGTTTGAAGAACACTCAAGGAACTAAAAGTAGACCTACTGTTCAATCCTGAAATTCCTCTACTGGGTATATACCCAGATGACCAAAAATTATTTTACAATAAAGACATTTGCACCAGAATGTTTATTGCAGCCCAATTCATAATAGCCAAGACATGGAAACAGCCCAAGTGCCCATTGACACATGAATAGATTAATAAATTGTAGTATATGTACACTATGGAATACCATGCAGCCATAAAAAAGAAGGAGACTTCACCTCTTTTATGTTTACCTGGATGGAGCTTGAACATATTCTTCTTAGTAAAGTATCTCAAGAATGGAAAAAAAGTATCCAATGTACTCAATATGATTGTGAAATCAATATATAACTACCTCCACACATATATGAATGGCAAAACATAACTATAGTCCAGAAAGTAGAAGGTGAGAGGAGAGGGGAGGGGAGGGTGGATGTGGGAGGAGAGAGGGCATTTGGGGAACCTCACCTAATGTGCATGATGCAATGGTACATTTCAAAACGAAATACTCATTAAGAGTATTAAGAAATGAGTATAATTGTGAGAATATATTACTTAGTTCAATGTAAGCATTTCCCATTGTATATTGAAGCAGTACCCTGAACCCCATAAATGCATCAATGTACAAAGTTATGATTTAATACAAAACAATTAAAAAAATAAATAAAAACCAAAAGACAACTGTATTAGTCCATTTTGTGCTGCTATCAAGGAAATAGCTAAGGCTGGGTAATTTTTAAAGAAAAAAAGTGTTATTCAGACCACAGTTCTATAGGCTGTCCCAGAAGCATTGAGTGGGCATCTGCTTCTGGTGAGGGCTTCAGGGAGGTTCTAGTCAGGGCAGAAGGCAAAAGTGGACAGGCATGTCACATGGTGGGAGCAGGAGCAAGAGGTGGGAGGTGGCGCCAGCCTCCTTTAAACAACCAGTTCTCATGTTAACTAATAAAGCAAGAACATGCGCATTATCATGGTGAGGTCACCAAACCATTCCTAAGAGATTCGCCTTCATGAACCAAACACCTCCCTACTGGGCCCACATTCAACACTAGGGATCAAACGTCAACATACTATTTGTAGGGGCAAAACCACAACAATGACTCAACTCTATGCTGTGTATTAGAGACTCACTTTCAATCCTGCCACACAACTTGTTGACAGTGAAGTGGTGGAAAGGATAATCTATACAAACAGTCACCAAATGCAAACAGGGGTGCCTGGGTATTCTAATAGCATGCAAAATTGATATCAAGTTGAACATTTCTACAAGTGGCAAAGAAGGAAATTACAAATTGAGAAAATATATAAGAATTGTAGACATATACACACAACTAACAGAGCCCTGACTTATAGAAAGCAAAATTGACAGAATTAAAGGAAGAAATAGTTCTACAATAGTTGGAGACTTCATTACTTCACTTTGAATAAAGAACAGAAATAACTAGACAGAAGGTTAATAAGGAAATAGAGGACTTGACCAGCTCTATAAATCAAGTAGAACTAATAGGAATATACAGAACATTCCACCTAATGACAGCAATGGCTCAGTCTCTATTACAGACAATGTGCTAGGCCACAAATGAAGTCTCAATAAATTTTGAAATACTCCACCATAGAAAGTATTTTCTTTGACCACAATGGAATGAACCTAGAGATCACTCAAAGAAGAAAATTTGAAAAATTCATAAATACATGGAAATTAAACAACACATTCTTGAACAACCAGTGGATTAGGAAGAAATCACAAGGGAAATAAAACATTTTGAAATGAATGAAAATAAAAACACAAGATATCAAAATTTAAGGAAGAAAATGAAAGTAGCACTCAGAGAGAAATTTAAAGCTATAATAAAGAAGAAGGATCTCAAATCAAAATCTACATTTCTACCTTAACAAACTAAAAAAGAAGAACAAACATTAAGCAAGGCTAGCCGCAAGATGGGAGAAAAGAATGAAGATCAGAATGGAGGAAAACAAAATGCAAAGTAGAACCAAGAAAATCAAAAGTGGTTCTTTGGTAAGATCAATAAAACTCACAGACCTTTAGCTGGAATGATGGAGAAAAAAAGAATCAAATTCCTAAAATCAGAATCAAAAGTGTGATAGTACTATTGACCTCACAGAAATAAAAAATACTTTCAGAGAATAATAAGAATAATTGTATACCCAAAAGTCAGATAACCTAGATCAGCGGTTCTCAACCTGTGGGTCACGACCCCATTGTTCCATTTGTAACAACGCAGCAATTAGGAAGGTTGAGAACCACTGTTCTAGATGAAAAGGAAAAATTCCTAGAAACACACGAATTACCAAAAGTGACTGTTCACATCTTTTACCTACTTTTTAATGGGGTGGTTTGATTTTTTTCTTGCTGATTTGCTTGAGTTCTTTATACATTTTGGTTATCAGGATGGATAGCACCACATGTACTCACTATTAAATTGGAACTAATTGAACAGCACCCTTGTGTGCATTTGGTAGTAAAACTCAACAAACGCTAAGCAGATAGGAAGGGGCAGAAGGGAAGGGGTAAATTCACACCTAACGGGTACAAGTGATGGACAGAGTTATAACTTTGATCCAATCTGTACAAAAACAATTCATGTAACCAACAATTGTATCCCCATAATATTCTGAAATTGAAAAAAATATCTTACTGTAAAACTACTATATTCAAAACCGTACAGTATTGGCACAAGTACAATAGTCTATAGGCATTTGATCTATATGTCTATACATTTTTAGATTAAAATTGAGAGTCCAAAAATAAATCCATATATCTATAGTCAATTGTTTTTTTAAGAAGGGTGCCGAGAGCATTCAATGGAGGAAAGAATAGTCTCTTCAAAATTGGTTCTGGGATACCCACCTGCAAAAGAATAAAACTGGACCCTTATCTCACACCACATACAAAAATTAACTCAGAATGAATCAAAGACCTACATGTAAGAGCTATAACTATGAAGACTCTTAGAAGAAAACATAGGAGTAAATCTTGATAACCTTGGATTTGGAATGGTTTCCTACATGTGAAACCCAATGATTAGGCAATAAAAGGGGGAAAAGCTCGACTTGAACAAAATTAAAAACTTTTGTACATCAATGGACGCTATCAAAAGGGTGATAATACATCTCACAATATGGGAAAAATATTTGCAAATCATATATCTGATGATTTTAGTTTAGTTTAGTATCCACAATATATAAAGAACTCTTACAACTCATTGAAAAAAGACAACTCAATCAAAACATGAGCAAAGAACTTAAATATACATTTTTCTAAGGAAGATATGCCAAAAAAGCACATGAAAAGTTACTCCACATCATTGTCATTAGATAAATACAAGTCAAAACTACAGTAAGATGCCACTCATACCTACTAGAATGAATGAATGAATGAGTGAATGAAATACTGAGATAGTTCTAGGGTTTGAAGCTGACAAGTATTAAACTATTATAGCTTAGAGTTTTTTGATATAACCAAGAGCAGGCATATCATTTTAACCTGAGATCTTTGCCCAGCAATCTCTATGAAAACAGAATCAACTGCTGAGCCTAGTAGTCTGTGGAAACATGAGGTAAAGGAAGTGTTTTCCCAACATTTCTGTACCCAGAAGAAACTAAACAGCTGTGTGTGTGTTTTGGCCAGTTGAACACAGTAACATAGAATTTCTCCTTTAAGATCACTGGGTCTAACTTTTTCATCTTATCATCAAGGGAAGTGAGGCACAGAGATCAAGTGATTTGAGCAGGGTCACCAAGAACTGAGTCTAGAGCACTGGTCTCTTGTGTCGTGCCTGTAGAAAATGTGTTAATCGCCAGGATGAGACCATTGTTGGGGTATGAGTCAAGCATACCCACAATAGGCCAAAGGATTGGGATAGTCCCATTCAAGGGGGCCTCAGAATTCTGGGACAGGTGAAAGAACAATGATTCCAGTAGGCTGGCATGCTTTGTCCTTATCAAACCTTAGCCCATCCCATGTCTGGTCCCCTGATAGAAACCTAATTCATAAATACAGCTTCATGAGGAGCTCAGGGAGATAATCCCATTAAATGCAGTGAAGAGTTAGAAAGGGGGGCGGGGGAATACCCATGGCAGGCGATAGCTGCTCTCGAAGGAATCTGCTGTGTTCAATATTGGAGGACACACTAGAAGCAGGGCTGAGCACAGCGTGATGAATGGATTCATTTATAGTTCAAGAAACAATAAGACTTCTTTGACAGGGTACTTAAATTCTTAATTCCCAGTTGAGTCAGGAGGAGGCCAAACGAAGTGAGGGGGCTGTTGCTGGGCAAACCTAACTGGGTGGCTTGGCCTTTAAGGAAGTAGTTGAGACAGCTCAGAGACCCATTCTCTCCTCCAAAGGAGGGGATCCTGAGTGCCCAGAGATTTTGTTATTAAGACAAGGTCCCCTTCCATTGCCCCCTACCCTGCTCTCTGGTAGAGGAAACAATCCTTAAAAGGCACAAAAATGATGCCTAGGAGAGGACCTTAAATTGAGGCCAGGAGTCCTTGAATCCAGCCTTAGCTTTGCCACAAATGTCTTTTGACATTGACTAGGTCACACTACCCTTTTGTGTTTCTTTCCCTGTTTATACAATGAAGGGTCAAGAATGAATGATTTTGTGTCTTCCATCCTTGACATTCTGTATAACTCAAGCTGTGTATCCTGGAATAAGTGCTTTTCCCCCACTGGCCTCAAAGTCCTAGTTGCCAAATGATTGGGCATCTGGGGTCTGGTCTCGCTTTAGAGTATGACCGGAGGTGAGCAGTAGGATCCCTGAAAGGAATTCAGGGCCCAAGGTGACTTCCCACCCAGATGTTCTCCAAAGGGAGCCCTCTCTTTTACCTTTACCACTCAAATTCAAACTCCTCACCCTCCTTTTAGAAGAAAGCAATCAAACTCAAGTTGCTCCCTCTAAGGTATGAATGGCCCATTCATTTCATTCTATTAATCCATTGCATACAAGAGATACTCCATGCACCTCTGTGGATGAAGAAAGCAATCTGACTCAGTTTGTTCTAAGGCATGTGCAACTCTCAAGGTTCACCCTTCAAAAAGGTTTGTCTTTTCCCCTAAATCTAGAACTGTTAAAGACAGACTTCAGAGTTTGTAAATGGCCTGCAATCATATAAGTAGGTAATACCTTATGTAGATGTGTTTACACAAGTGTGTATTTCTGGGAAGAGGGTCTATAACTTTCATCCAATTCTCAAAGAGAAAATGTGTCCTCTTCTGCTGCTCCCAAGCCCTAAGGTTGGGACCCATCACCCCTTATCTCATGAACACAGGCAGACCTCAGCAGAGCAACTGAGTCACAGGGGATGGAACACTGAAGGTGTGATGGCTTAGACTCTGAGGATGTGAATGGGTGAAGTATGGAAAGACCCCAGGCTTAACCGCTGGGCCAGGGACAGAAGGAAGAAAATCCCTGAGTATTTAGAGCCCCTCTTCTCCATTAGTGGTGAATTGTTCTATGTCTTTAACCTCTTCCTACTTGGGAGGTTCTCAAAGGCAGGGACTATGTAGCCAGTGTTGATCTGAATTGACCTGAACTTGAAGCTTGAAACTTGCCCTCCTGAGTCTAACCTGACAAACTCTTACTACTCTGGAGGACCCAGACTCTTACTACTCTTGAGCAATAAAATGCCAAGTAAATACTTAGCTTTGTTTCAAGCCCTGGACTTCCCTGAGGCTGAGAAGCTGGGGAGAAAAGATGGCACCAAACAAAAGGATACTAAATAAAGGAAGAGCCATCAAAGAAGGTGTAGTGCAACTTGAAGGTCTTCCTGGACGTCTTCCACTCTTGAGATTGCCGATTGGAGTGCAAATGGTGGGTGGAAGACTGGTGAGGGTTGGAGGTGGAAGCCTGAGCTCCTCTTTCTGCATGAGATTCGCCTTTGTTGACCAACGTCAGATGAGAGGGCATCTTTGCCTTGTAGTTGCGTATGACCATGGGACAAGAGCTATTCTTCCATTTCCCTGCGACTCTTTCAACTTCTCTGCAGGGAAGGAGACCAATATGTCATCTAGCCACTTGGCTCTCACTCACCAAGAGTCTTCTTGAAAGTCGTATTTTTTACATGCCCACACAAAAGAAAAACACAATTAAACTCAAGTGGGGAGGAAGGGGGAATGGGGAGGTGAGAAGGAATTGGTGTGCTCTCACCTAACAGGCACAATAAGGCTCTCACCTAAGGATACCGAGTGAGGGGCACAACTACAACTTGTACTTCACTTAACAGACTCAAACAATGAAACCTAATAAACTGTACCCTCATATTAATCTTAAATTCCTTTTTTAAAAGTAGTATTTTTAGGAAAAGCCATCGTACTGTGGGTTAAGGGCCTGTGGAGTGGGATTGGAGGGGTGGGGGACCTGGAGACTTTGCTTACTCCGGTCCTGAGGCTACAGGGGAAAAGAGCTTCCTTCCAGAATGTCATAGTGAGGTGTGCGTTGTTGTTCAGCAAGCCCCAGTAGATATATATGACCTTGGTGTGATACGAGAATGGGTGTTTATTCCTTTATGGCCTGTGATCTGGGCCCTCAGACACGTGGTGAATAACTTGCTAGGCCTTGTGAGATGGACCCACAGAATCATAAATACTACTAATCAACCATAGTGATTATTTTTATTGTTTTGGGAGATTTTTGTTTGTTTGTAGAAGAACTTTGACAAATTACATTAAGAAATAAACACTCAGAGTCCAAAGGCAGTGAACTATAAGGAGCCGTGCCAAGGGGTGTCATAAGTTAGGTGCTGCAGAGGCTGAGAGCGTCCCCTACAAGGAGTGTGGGGGGTGGGTCAGGCCAACAGTGCTGCATGAACTCAGTCAATTCCTTACCTGCTCACAAGCTTGAGCTGCCTCAATCTCTCCATCCACAAAATGGAAATCAATTTCATCCTTCCTTTTATGGTTGGAGTGAGGTTGTAGGGAGGCTGGTAAATGGGGAAGGTCCGGAGATGTGGGGATGTATGTGTGTACGCATGTGAGCGGCCTCACAGCTGTGGCTGTCTTGAGAGGATGGGGTAGCTAATGCTCCCCATCATAGCTCACACATTTCCAGGACTGTCCCCTTGCACACACACAGGAGCTCCCAGCCAGGGCCAGGCTTTCTGAGACACCAGCCACCTGCCCCAACCACAGAGGTGCTCACATGTGGCGACACAACTCCTGCAGCTTCTCCCGGGCCTCGGGGCAGGGGTCGCTGAGTTCATTGCTGTCCACAGAGGTCCCTGGTCCTCGCACGGTGGGTGGTGTGCTGGTCTCATCTGCGAATTTTGATTTGCCTATAGTGGAGGCCAAGAGGTTAGGTGGGGGTTTCTGTAGACATCACGTTCACCTGGGGTGAGGGGGCTGGGAAAAGCATGAGAGCAGCAACCCCTAGGTGTCAGAATAACTGAAGGGATCACTGATGCTCCCTGGGGCCAAGAATCAGTGGCTGGTCACTTGTCTAACAGAGACATAATACTGCAAGTCGACTAATAAATGCATGTCAGGGACCAACATGTGCAAAATGATGAGACTGGCCATGTCTCCTGGGTTCTAGGCTGGGAGAGCACTGTTGGGGCCGAGCTGCCCTTCATGCTGAAGTGGGTCTTATTTTTTTTTGAAACAGAGTCTCATTCTTTCACCCTGGATAGCATGCCATGGTGTCATCCTGTGGTATTTATTTTCATGGGTCTCCTCCATGGCAAGTGTCAGGTGGTTTGAGGACGTGGTGATGTGGAGTTGCAGAGGTGATCCTCCCCAGCTGAGGTTCCAGAGGCATCTACTTGGTCACTTGTGCCAGGTCTTGTGTGCATCAGGTCTCTGCCTCTCACACAGCAGGAGCCTTGTTATATACAGGCTCAATTCCACCTTGGATTAAAGGATAAAACCTGGCTCTGGGCGAGGGGCTCCTCACAAAGGAGGCTTCTTCACTGCTGGCCAAGTCTGGGAGTTCTGGCCGACACTTAGGTATCATGTCTGGTATCTGGCATCTGAGCAGTTCCTACACCCTTTCCATACACCTTTTGCCACCAGGGACCAGAGACAGAGGCCCACCTAGAACATCTGCTGGCTTGGATGCCCATGTCTGGGCTGCCCCAGGCTGCCTTTGGCCCCTTGAAGGTGACAGCCTCATGGGCTGACTAGGAACTGCTATTACAAGACTTCTCTCAGTTCTTGTCCAGAAATAGCTGCTGTCCTAGTTGGAGCAGGCCCAGCTCCTGCAGCCAACTGTTCCAAGTCTGCCCGGCCCCAGAACTGCCAGCTGGTGAGCTGTAACACTACAGCTCCAAACTCAAAACCACTTAAAACAAGAATGGCTACTTAGTATAGTACGCTGTCCAAACTGAGAAACTGTGTAGGGTGAAAGTAGGTATTGTCCCCAGTTATACCAGGACAATAAACAGAAACAGACATTCTCAGGCAAGCAGGGAGCTGTGGTTGTTTTACCCACAATCTAGCAGGCAAGGGTAAGCCCCATGCTAGCATGCATGTGTGCAGCTAATTCCTAAACAATAGGAAGAGCCTATAATAAATGCAGCATCTCTAAATATACATCCTGCTGTGAATGAGACAACATGGAAGCCATCACGAAAGCCATCACGTCTTGGTGGGTTGGCAGAAGAAAACACAGTCTGTAGGCAGAGACCAGCAGCCACGTAGCAGTTCCCAGCCCTCAGGGAGATAGTCTAAGACCCGAACAGATGTCTGAAAGCACGGATGGTACTGAACCCTATGCATCCTGTGTTTTTTCCTAAGCATGCACACCTATGATAAAGTTTAATTTTGCTTTGGAACAACCTTGCTTAAGAAGTCACCCTTGAGTTCATTAGGGAGAAAAACTCATGAAATCCCCAATGTTTTGAGGAGGGTGTAGACTTAAGACTTGTTCAGGAGGGCATGGGACAAAGCCAGGAGCACATGGAGAGACGCACTGGAGATGTCGCTGCCATTATCACACCACAGTGAGAGAAAGCACATCCGTAGAGGTGAAGGAGTCAGAAGGAGGCAGGCAGTTGAAGCCACTCCATATCCAAGGCCTAAGGATGTCAGCTCCTTTAAGGAAGGCATTTTCTGCATCTGGAGTCTGTATCTCTATCCCCAGCATTTGATACAGTGACTGACAATCAGCAAACACTCAGTAAACATGTGTTTACTAACTGGAGGGATAGAGGGTCAGCTTGAGCGGGTGAATGATGAGACAGAAGGAATAACAATGATAACAATAAAGGTCTGGGAACTTCTGATGGCCACGATGACCATCCCCTATTCCACTAAGAAGGTGAGGCCTGAAGAAAGTAATCGCACAGTCAACCAGGGTGGGGGACGGAGATGAAATCCAAGCTTCTCTGCCTTCTAGCCTATGCTCCAGTGTCTGGGAAAATCAGCTGGCCAGTCTGAGAGCTCCCCCTTCCCTCTGCCTTCCAGCTGCTCCTTGGGGGATACGATCCTCTCCTCCCTACCCCGTCCACCCGTCCTGTGGTCATGGCTGAAAGCAGGGGTCTGTCTGCAGCTCCAGTTCCAAGCTTCTTCTTGCACAGTTGTTCCCCTGTTAGCTCTCCTCTGCCACCTGTTCTTTCCCTGAAGCCTTTCCTGGGTGTGCCTTCCTCAGTAGAATAAGAGTGTCTTTGTCTTTGATTCCTGGCCTAATTTGAGACATGCATCTGGGGTATGCTATGTTTGGTATCGAAATACCTCTGTTCAGACATGAGTTCCTCCACTTGCTGTGTACTAGAGACAGCTGTCTCTGAGCAGAGAAGGTGAATGTTGGGGACTGCAGAGAGTGGAATGGGAGCATTTGGGGGAGATGGTGTCCCAGGTGAGGGAAGCCACATGGCCAGGAGTGGAGGGAACCTACACATTCAGATGATGAGACTGTGAGACTGTGGTGGAGTGAATGGGCGAGGCTGTGGCAACTTCCACCTGAGAGAACCTGTGTCACCAGCTGCTGGGTCTCCAGCCAGGGCAGCTGTACATCATTCCAATCAGAAAACCAACTCAAACCATCTCACCAACCCACCCCACAGGATAGAAGGAAATCATTT
Organism: Galagoides demidoff; assembly: GCA_963574575.1. Taxonomy (NCBI): domain Eukaryota; kingdom Metazoa; phylum Chordata; class Mammalia; order Primates; family Galagidae; genus Galagoides; species Galagoides demidoff. The sequence goes on along the minus strand of CAUYQV010056003.1, from coordinate 5,780 downwards.
GCCCTAGTACCATGCTGCTCCTACCAACACCACCACCACCACCGATAGGTCAGGAGGTCTTGCAGGGAACCATTTTTACCTGCTTTCTTCCTGAGTTCCCTTCCAGTTGAGAGGGAAAAGCTCAGACAGGCTGTAGAAGACTGGTAGATCAGCTGATAAGGGGAGTTCACTCCCATGGCAGAGATGTTCACGGAGGACTCTGGGGTGGAAGAGAGAAGGATTCTTATTTCAGTTTTTTCATTTTCTTGTTCTCGTTTTTAAACCAAAGCGTGACTATGCTTCTTGTTCTAGCAGTATGGCGATACTCTAAAGTGCCCTGCTGTAACAAAATGACCAAATACTAGAAGAAAGAGACTTTGCAGTGTTCATAGTAATTAAGGAATAAAGTTCTCTGCAGCGCCTCTCTCCCCTTCCCCCAAATCTCTCAAGAGGGCACCAGAGCAGGAGCAGTGAGCAGGCTCCAGAGGTGACAGTGCTCTAATGGCACATGCGGGGATTAATGCTGCACTCACGCAGAAGGCGACCCTGGGGCCAGCAAGCAAGAAAGGAAGAGATGTCGCTCCCTCATCCACACCATGGAAATCAGATGCTTCTTCAACAACTCATCAGTCTCTCACAGAATCACTCCATCTTGCATAGATATCTGACCGCTTAAGAATTCAAATTCAGCACCTGCATGGCTGATGGAAAAATCTTGATCATTCTTACATAGACCTCACCAAATCATTTGCTTATTCTTCCCCCAAATGTGGTTAGGCATTTTCACTGGTGAGGCCTAAAATTGTTAGGAAATATTAAACAGTTCGTTCACTACAGCCCTTTCAAATTCAAAAAGAAAATGGCAAGCCTGACCTGGTAAGTAGATGAAGAGTATAAACATTGGATGATAAAACATCAAAACAAACATCTTGCTAGTGATCCAAAAGTTGGAATTAGAACAACTTTCGACGCCTCTAACTTAGTACAAACAAAAAGAACAATGGCCAGTGCTGGTGAAGATGGAATAAACCCCTCAACCCTGCTGAGGGTGCAGAAAGTATCACTTAACAAAAAGAGCTACATAAATATTGAGGCCTCTGCTCCAGTAATTCTTCTCTCAGGGAATTATTCTTAATAATCAATACAACAGAAATAAGAACTGACATGCACAAAGTTACATATTATAATGCACATTCTACTAGTAATAAAAACCCTAAATCATTTAGGTCAAAATGGAACATGAACAAGGAGTCTAACCTACTTGAAATGGCAATTATTCCAAGTATAGAGCCACATGAAAAACATTTGTAGTCTGTTAAGTAAACGAAAATGAGGAAGAGGAAAACTGGAACACTGTAAAAATATGTACAGGTGCATGAGAACCACAAAGGAAACTGCAAAAGTGAAAAATGGCTCTGATGTAAAGAGGGCAAGATTGCTTTCCTCCTTTTTTGCATAAAAAATATAATATTTTATAATATAAAAATTGAATAATATAAACTAAAAAATAAAGCAGTCTAGTTCTCTTCAGTGACAAGCCACGCTAGGTATTAGGACAGGAGGAAAGACTGTCTTTGCAAAGAGTCTATCATGGTCCCTGCTTGAGAGAAGTATACTCCAGAACCAGTTACAATTTTAGTCTACCTCACATAAGTAGCTGGTCCAGAAAAACACAATTCATGAAAAATAAATCATCACAGCAGGAGGCTGAGGCAGGAGGATCACTTGAGCACAGGAGCTGGAGATTACAGTGAGCTATGATGATTCCACTGCATCTCAGCCTGTCTCCGAAAAAAAAAAAATCATCACTGTTTGATTCTTCTTTTTAACATCCCAGGAGAGTTATCTAGTTAAAGTTCTTCTAGGATGAATGAATGTTTTTCCCAAAGAAAGGATCACTTTTTCATTTCTATTTTGTTATTTAGGTTTTTATTTTCAAATTCTAGGCTTGTTTAAAGATAGGAATGACTGCACCAGAAGTGCCAACAAGAGAGATTTCCAGGGAGTGTGATGGAGAGGAGGCCGTGTCAGCACTCCGCTGACCCAGCAGGACACAGAAATCACCCCAAAGGCTCTCCAGAGTTAAGCTTAACTCTCTTCTCTTTCTTCTTCACTAGATGACTCACAACCTACAAGGGATGCTGGAAGCAAAGGCTGGTCATTTGGAAAGAATGTTTAAACACTCTAACCAAGGGTGTCCAACCTGCAGCCTGAAGGCCTATATGCTCATTTTAGGAAGATGTTGGTAGCTTATTTGTGGTGTCATGAAAAGTACCCACAAACTGCTTTGTTAGTGTTTGTGTATTTAATGTGTGGCCCAAGACAACTCCATTTTTCCAATATCTGACAGAGGGCAGAAAAAGGTTGGACATCCCTGTAAGGACTGTAACTATCCTGACATTCCCTGACTATCTGACTCTCCTACTTATTCAACATACTAGTAGGCAGCTGTGCCCCCAAATGAGGCTGATCTCAAAACAGAACACAAGGTGCAGGACTCTGTGTGTGCCAATTGCTGCTTGTCAAAATCATTACAGCATACTTAGAGGATGTGTGCCATCAAAGTCTGGCTAGTCCTGTGTAAACTGGGCACAGAGTAAATTCCCTTAAAACAGAGACCTCCGTTTCATGGTGAACAGTGGGGAGGAAACATTTTAGGAATTTTATCTTAGAAAAAGAACCAAAATTTATCAAATAGACATCTTTTATCTTATACTTTACAAAAATTAGTCAATATTGTAAATACACCCCAATTCTCGAAGAAGAAATAAAAACAACTGTGCTAGTTTTAAAGCAGTGTGATTTTCGTTTTTCCTGAATGAGTGACTGTACAATGGCAATAAAACATAAGTTCCCTCCATGTTTGCCTTTTGTAAAATTATTTAAGGGCTTTACTGCTTTTTATTTCCAACTCTTTGGTATCCCAAACATCCTTTCTCCATGGAACCATCATCCCTTCTTCAGCAGTTACCCAGTGCTGTTCCACCACGCATGCATCAGGGGTTTCGGGTGGGAATCCAGCAGTTCTCCAGCACCACTTTCATTCACTTCATTTTTCCCAAGATCTGAAATTTTACTATGCAATTTTCCCAAGATCTGAAATTTTACTATGCAGTATGTATACAGTTTGCTGTATACATATATTATTTTTAAGTGTTTAACCTATGACCTTCAAGGGAGCTTGAAAAAAATACTGACTCAGTAGACAAGAGGAAGGTTAGAAAGGGACTGATTTTATAGGTAAGGGCCAATGGTTAGGAGATATAAATTTTTCATGCTTTCCTATAAAACCTCCTACTAGCAAGTACATTAAGGTATTCAAAGTGAACACTCATATATCCACCAATCTTAAGCTATCAAACTCTACAAAGCAAAATGAACAAAAACAACTTGATTTAAAAATGAGGTAAGGGGGGGCGGGGTGGAGGCAAGATGGCCAACTGGAGCCAGCTTTCCACAGAGGCTTCCGTCCAGAAGGAGAGTTAAAAGACAGAAGTTTAGCAAGTAAGCTGATGGTTTGGAGCTGAGCCAAGAGAGAAGGTTGAAGAACGCACACCAACCCTGTTGAGGCAAGCTGCAACCCCAAGGATACAAACAATAGGTACAAAATCCATCGCCAAGCAGATGGGAGTCCCCTCCCACATGAGAACAGCTCATAGTATACTTTCTACAAAAAAGTGAGCAGAGTTCAAACATCCTCCCGTTTTATCCCATGGGAGAGACCATCTAAAAACCAGACTTCCTTCCCCTACTAGGGTGCCATGGCACTCTCCTGCCAGGCATAAATCTATAAAACTGTATATATTCTCTACCTGCAATTCTGAACTTCCAGCACTCCCCTCCACTCTCACCCCAAGGTCTAGAAGCCTGTACCCCATGGAGTCCAGATTCTTGGGCATTTCCTCGAGAGGTGTGGACAGGGTGTGAGCTGTTGCAGTTCTGTGCTGATTCTGCAGCATGAGGGTAAGGACAAGATGGTGGACTGAAGGAACCATATTGGAGAGGGAGAGGTGGTGCCCTCCACCCCCAAGCACAGAGCATCAGCAGCAGCATTGGGAACAATAGGGCTTACACCCTTGGGGATATTTTGGAGAGACATTCCCTGTCTCTCTGGGCAACCAGAGAAAGCTGGGCATCTTCACTGGTGGCAGACACTGGTGGAACAGATCTGGGGCAGTAACGCAGGCCCCATGAGCAAAGGGTATGCATGAGGCAATACCTGCCTGGGTGGGGTGAGGGAGGGATGGAGAATAGCAGATGCGTACACAGAGACAACATACTCCCAGGGCAGACTAAGTCAGAAGGACTGCTTTAGTAAGCAAAAGAAGCACCTGGCCCTCAGGAGATCATAGCTGAGACAAAGGCAAGCAGGCAGAGGCTGGAACTCAGAGCTGAGTGTGAGCTCTAACCACACCCACCCCAACACAGACTACAGCAGAGACAGACACACCAGTTCCAGACAGCAACACAGACTGGGGCTGAGTTGCAGTTTCTATGAACTCAGAATAGTGCCTGGTCCACAGGGGAATATAGCCAGGACAGAATCACAAATTCTGCGAAAATATAAGTGTTGGGTGGCACTTGTGGCTCAAAGGAGTAGGGTACCAGCCCCATATACCGGAGGTGGCAGGTTCAAACCCAGCCCTAGCCAAAAAATGCCAAAAAAAAAGGTAGAAAGAAAATATAAGTGTCAGCAACATCAATCAGGGGCAGGACTGGAACTGAGTGAACTGCCCCAGCTTCTATTAACCACCTGAAGTTGTCAGGCCTCAGCTCCCCCTGCCAGATGGTGGCAGAGTGTGGACCTGGCCAAAGAGACATAGATCTTCCTGTGATTCAGGCAGGCGCAAACCCCTGGAGCATCTGCTCATTGAAGGGAACTGAGTCACAGCCCTGAGGGGTTACCAGTGACTGGGTGTGACAGAGGTGCAATGTGGGTAAGGAGGCATCAATGTTCCCAGACTAATTCATTTCCTGGGGAGGGGGGGGCGTGTCCTTCTGACTCCACGGAGCACCAGAACAAGTCATACTCAAGTTGCCAGCAGATCCCTGCTATCAAGTTGCCAGAGACCTTTTGAACTCTCCCACTTGAGACTGGGTGCTGACTGGGACAATTGATTTGGATCTCTTGGACTGGACCCAATCACCTAGGGACAATCCAAAGTGATATCCTGGGTGTGTCACTATGGGAAAGTTTGATTTTCCTTTTCCAGTTGTTGCCTGTGGTGGGGTGGGGTGACTTAATTGCTGGTATTTCTCCACAGCTGAGAATTCCACCCAGAGTAACTGATTCACTAGGGTAGGACAGAGACCAGTTGAAAACAAGACAGAGCCACTTAGCCCCACTACACCAACTAAGTCCCCAAGTGTCTCACTCTGTAGCACTGTACGGGTCCTTTGCCAAGCTCTAGGGGAAAAGGTACAGACACTAGTCACGGATGTTGGGCAAAATGCTGGTTAATCACTACTCCAGGAGCTCCCAACCCAACTTCACCTTATCTGCTCATCTAGTCAAATGGTGTAAAATAATCATGGTGCAGAATCAGCAGAAAAACTCTGGTACCATGAATAACCAGGGCAGACCAACTCCTCTAAAGAATGATACGGCAGACACAACTGAAGATCCCATTCATAAACAAATAGCTGAGATGTCAGAAATTGAATTCAGAATTTGGATTGCAAATAAGATTAATAGAATGGAGGTAAAGTTGGAATTAGAAATTCAAGGAGCATTTCAAAAGTTGTCTCAAGAATTCAATGAATTCAAAGACAAAATCACCAAAGATTTTGACACATTGAGA
>CAUYQV010056002.1:0-15027 GCA_963574575.1 Galagoides demidoff | reverse complement strand
GACCAAGTGGGTTTTATCCCAGGATCTCAAGGATGGTTCAACATACATAAATCTATAAATATAATTCATCACATAAACAAAGTAAAAAACAAAGACCATATGATTCTTTCAATTGATGCAGAAAAAGCTTTTGATAATATCCAGCATCCCTTCATGATCAGAACACTTAAGAAAACTGGTATAGAAGGGACATTTCTTAAACTGATAGAGGCCATCTACAGCAAACCCACAGCCAATATTGTATTAAATGGAGTTAAGTTGAAATCATTTCCACTCAGATCAGGAACCAGGCAAGGTTGCCCATTGTCTCCATTGCTCTTTAACATTGTAATGGAAGTTTTAGCCATCACAATCAGGGAAGAAAAAGTGATCAAGGGTATCCATATAGGGTCAGAAGAGATTAAACTTTCACTCTTTGCAGATGATATGATTGTATATCTGGAAGATACTAGGGATTCTACTACTAAACTATTAGACGTGATCAAGGAATACAGCAGCATCTCAGGTTACAAAATCAACACTCATAAATCAGTAGCCTTTATATATAACAGCAGCAGCCAAGACGAAAAAACAGTTAAGGAGTCTATCCCATTCACAGTAGTGCCAAAGAAGATGAAATATTTGGGAGTATACCAGCAAAGAATGTGAAAAACCCTATAAAGAGAACTATGAAACTCTAAGAAAAGAAACAGCTGAAAATGTTAACAAATGGAAAAACATACCATGCTCATGGCTGGGAAGAATCAACATTGTTAAAATGTCCATACTACCCAAAGCACTATACAAATTTAATGCAATTCCTGTTAAAGCAACCGCTGTCATACTTTAAAGATCTGGAAAAAATAGTACTTCGTTTTATATGGAATTAGGAAAACCTCGAATAGCCAAGACTTACTCAGAAATAAAAACAAATCAGGCGGAATCACGTTACCAGACTTCAGACTATACTATAAATCTATAGTGATCAAAATAGCATGGTACTGGCACAAAAATAGAGAGGTAGATGTATGGAACAGAATTGAGAACCAAGAGATGAACCCAGACACTTATCATCATTTGATTATTGATAAACCTATCAAAGACATAAACTGAGGGAAATATTCCCTATTTAACAAATGGTGCTGGGAGAACTGGCTGGTGACTTGTAGAAGACTAAAACTTGACCCACACCTTTCACCATTAACAAAAATTGACTCTCACTGGATAAAAGATTTAAACTTAAGACATGAAACTATAAAGATTTTTGGAAAGAGTGCCACTTGAAGAAATTGGCCTGGGAGAACACTTTGTGTGGAGGACCCCTGGGCAATTGAAGCAACACCAAGAATACATTACTGGGATCTGATCAAACTAAAAAGCTTCTGCACAGCCAAGAACACAGTAAGTAAAGCAAGCAGACAGCCCTTAGAATGGGAGAAGATATTTGTAGGGTATATCTCTGACAAAGGTTTGATAACCAGAATCCACAGAGAATTCAAATTATTAATAAGAAAAGAACAAGTAATCTCATTTCATTGTGGGCAAGGGACTTTAGTAGAAGCTTCTCTTGAGAAGATAGGTGCATGGCCTACAGACACATGAAAAAATGCTCATCATCTTTAATCATCAGAGAAATGCAAATCAAAACCACTTTGATATGTCATCTAACTCCAGTAAGAGTGGCTCACATAACAAAATTCCAAACCTACAGATGTTGGCATGGATGTGGAGAAAAGGGAACACTTCTACACTGCTGGTGGGAATGCAAGCTAATACATCCCTTTGGAAAGAAGTATGGAGAACAGTCAGGGCTCTAAAAGTGGACCTGCCATTCGATTCTGTAATTCCTCTACTAGGAGTATATCCAAAAGACCAAAAATCATTTTATAACAAAGATATTTGCAGCAGGTTGCTCATTGCAGCTCAATTCATAATAGCCAAGTCATTGAAGAAGCCCAAATGCCCATTGACCCATGAATGGATTAATAAATTGTGGTATACACCTACAGTGCATCTTACAAGTGTACATGTGAAATTTACTAAATGTAGAATATAAATGTCTTAACAGAATAACTAAGAAAATGCCATGAAGGCTATGTTGACCAGTTTGGTGAAAATATTTCAAATTGTATATAAAACCAGCATTGTACCCCATGGTTGCATTAATGTAGACAGCTATGATTTAATTAAAAAAATGGAGCCTTTCCTCTTCTATATGGATGGAGCTGGAACATATCCTACTTAAGATGTATCTCAAGAATGGAGGAAAAAGAGTCCAATGTATTCAGTACTATTATGAAACCAATTTACAGTCACTCACACTTTCATATGAAGAATAGATCACAACTATGGCCCAGGATGAAGAGGGGGAGGTGAGGTGAGGGGGTGGCCAGATGGAGGGAGGGTGAATGGTGGGTTCACACCTATTGTGCACATTGCAAGGGTACATGTCAGATCTATTAAGTACAGAATACAAATGTCTTAACACAATAATTAAGTACATGAGGTGTGGGATATATTAACTGGTACTATGTACAATTTGCATTCCAAATTATATATGAAATCAGCACATTGTACCCAATAAATGCATTAATGTATACATGATCTACCTCTTTATGATTTAATAGAGAAAAAAATAACCTGAAAAGCTTCTGTATAGCTAAGGAGACAACAACCAAAGCAAATAGATAACTTCCACAATTAAAAAGTATATTTGCATGTTTTGAATTGACATGTTTGAATTTGACAAAAGCTTGATAACTAGGATCTATAGAGAACTCAAATTAATCCACATGAAAAAAAAGCCAACAATCCCATACGTTAAATGGGCAAGAGAAATGAATAGAACCTTCTCTATGGAAGACAGACAAAAGGCTAGCAAACATGAAAAATGCTCATCATCCCTAATTATTCAAGAAATGCAAAACGAAACAACCCTGAGATATCAGCAAGAATGGCCCACATCACAAAACTTCAAAACTGCAGATGCTGGTGTGGATGTGGAGAGAAAGGAATACCTTTACATTGCTGGTGGGACTGCAAACTAATACAACCATTTTGGAAGGAAGTATGGAAAACCCTCAAAGAAGTCAAGCTAGACCTCCCATATGATCCTTCAATCCCATTACTGGGCATCTATTCAGAGGGAAAAAGTCCTTCTACCATAAAGACACTTGCACTAGACTGTTTATCGCAGCTCAATTTACAATTGCCAAAATGACCACCAACCCAGGAATGGATTAATAAGGTGTGGTATAGGTATACCATGGAATACTACTCACCTATTAAAAAAGATGGAGATTTTACATCCTTTGTATTAACCTGGATGGAAGTGGAACACATTATTCTTAGTAAAGCATCACAAGAATGGAGAAACATGAATCCTATGTACTCAATTTTGATATAAAGACAATGACCTAGTACATGGTGGGGGGGGGAAGGGGAGAGCAGAGAGAGAGAGACAGAATGAGGAAGGGAGTGGGAAAAAGGAAGAGCAGAGAGAGGGAAGGAGGGAGGGGTGGGAGAAGGGAAGAGCAGAGAGAGGGAAGGAGGGAGGGAGTGGGAGATGGGAAGAACAGAGAGAGGGAAGGGGGGGGGTTCTTGGTGTGTGACACAGCTTTTGGTGGCAAGATGCAATTACAAGAGGAACTTTACCTAACAAATGCAATCAGTGTAACCTGGTTTCTTATACTCTGAATGAATCTTCAACAATAAAAAAATAATAATAATGTCCACTCTGACAAGGGAAAGGTGGTTTCTCATTGTGGTTGGTTTTGATTTGCATTTCCATGATGATTAGGAAGGTTGAGCATTTTTTTCATGTTTCTTGGCCATTTGTATATCTTCTTTTGAAAAAAATCTGTTCATGTCTTTTGCCCACATTTTGATAGGGTTGTTTTTTTCTTACTTCTTTGAGTTCTTTGTAGTTCCTGGATATTAGTCCTTTGTTGTATATGTAATTTGAAAATATTTTATCCCATTCTGTAGGTTGTCTTCTTACCCTGTTATTTCCTTTGCTGTGCAGAAACTTTTTAATTTAAGTTCCATTTATTTATTTTTGGTGGCGCTATATTTGCTTTTGGAGTTTTTGTTATAAATGTCCAGAAGAGTTTTTCCTATGTTCTACTCTAGAATTTTGTCAGTTCTTACATTTAAATCTTTAATCCATCTTGAGTAAATTTTTGTGTACAGTGAGAGATAGGGATCCAGTTTCATTCTTCTGAATGTGGTTGTCTAATATCCAGCACCATTTATTGAATAGGGCATCCCTTCAGTTTGTGTTTTCGTCTGTTTTTTTGAAAATTAGTTGTTTGGAGTGATAACGTTCCTATGTCTGGATTCTCAGTACTGTTCCATTGATCTCTGTGTCTGTATTTATATCAGTACCATGATGTTTTGGTTACTATAGCCTTCTAGTATATTTTAAAGTTGGGTAAAGTGACATCGCCAGATTGATTCTTTTTGATTAGAACTGCTGTGGCTATCCAGGCCCATTTTTTATTCCACATGAAACTTAGAATTATTCTAATTCTGTGAAAAATGGCATTGGCACTTTGGTGGAATTGCACTGAATAAGCCAAACACTTTGGGCGGTATGAACATTTTAACAATATTGATTCTTCTAATCCACAAGTATGGGATCTTCCTCCATTTGTTTATGACATCAACTCTTTTCATCATTGTTTCATATTTCTCTTTGTAGAGATTTTCACCTCCTTGGTTAAATATAGTCCTACATATATTATGTTATTTTTTCAACTATTGTAAATGGTATTGAGTTATTTGACTCTTATCTTTATTGTTATTGGTTTATACAATGCTGCTGATTTTTTTCAATGACTATTTGATCATTTTATTCACAAAATATAAGCAAGACTTACATCCTTTTCTGGTGAAACTGTTCTCTTCAAATAATTTTATGGGGAGGGCCTTGAGGTGTATCAGTTATAAAACAAGTTATAAAGAAAACATTTTAAAATTTACAAATACAAATCAGTCCTTTTATATAAGAATTCTCTACAAAGTTCACTGATCAATGTAAAAAATAATCTGTTTCAACCTAATATCAGGCATGCCCAGTTTATGTCTTTTTGTAGAATTGTTTTTGCTTTGTAGGAGACTTTTCTCTTTGCCGATCCTGATTTTTCCTTCTCTGGAATGTTCAGCGTATCTGCTAGATTTTTCCCAATGCCTCTCTGCACCATTGTTATATCTATCTTCATCACTTCCAGAGCCTGAAGTCTTTTTCTGTTTCCCTTGACTTTGATCTCTCTCTTCTTCTAAATTTTTCATTGTCCTTATTTCGATGTCTGTGCTTCTCATTTTCAGAAAAAAAATTTCTTCTCTCTCCTCTTTTCTTTTTTTTTTTTTTTTGAGACGGAGCCTCAAGCTATCCCCCTAAGTAGAGTGCCATGGCATCACAGCTCATAGCAACTTCCAACTCCTGGGCTCAAGCGAGTCTCCTGTCTCAGCCTCCCAAGTAGCTGGGACTACAGGCACCCGCCACAACACCTGGCCATTTTTTGGTTGCAGCCATCATTGTTGTTTGGCGGGCCCACGCTGGGGATTCGAACCCACCACCTTAGGTGTACATGGCTGGCACCTTAGCTGATTGAGCCACAGGCACCGAGCCATCTCCTCTTTTCTTTTTGTGATCATCACGCTTATTCTCCAAATCTCTGTACAGGTCCTGATCTCTGTCATTCACAACTCTACTGTCATTATTTCGTTCAGGGGCACACTTCTATCCAACATGCACTTTGTTATGGGATCTCTCCCATTTGAATCTCCTGAATATCGATCTCTGTTTTTCTGACCCTCTGTCTCTCTCAGGCCTTGTTTCCTGGTGCCTGTGTTGTAGTCTTCTTTCTTCATGTTTTCTATCATTTGTTTGTTGGCTCCTGATCAATTTATCTATTTCTTTACTTCTGGTCTTCCTTTGTCTCTTCTTCCTTATATCTTTAGCTGAGGCAGAGCCATTACTGCTGGTAGATGAAGAATCACTCTCTTCACTGGAAGACTCTGAGCTGCTATTGCTGCTGGTCAGAATCAGAGTTGGAGGAGTCAGACTCTGAAGAGGAGGATGCTGAAAGACGAAGAGGATGGGGAGGATTTATTTTTCTCAACATCTGGTTTCCATGCCACAGATCACCTTTGGCGTATTTTTGAGATGCTCACGCAATTCATCTGTTAAACCCCCAAGACCTATTAAAGTAAAGAAGTTAATGGCAAACAAGTGTTTCTTGGATTATCTCGGGATAATAGTCCTTCAAAGAATGGCTATAGAGTTTCATCTTCTAACCTTGCTTGAAGATTAGGGAGACCCATGTATTCACATAGTTCCTGGAACAATATTTTTACCATAATTCTACTGGATGATATGGTGGTTTCTTTGCTCAGTTTTATACATTTGAGAATGCTCCATGGGAAGGAATCAGTGTACAAAAGGTGAGCAAACATCTTAGCAACATTTCTCATTTTGTTTGTTTCCAACCGATGGATGGTATCATATTGTTCTTTGAACATAATTTCAGAGGATTCCATGTACTCTTTTTTAGCATGCAAAATCCCCCTGCTAATAAGCCAAAAAAATTCTCATATGTCCTTTGTTGAGCACAGCAATCAAGTATCGTGTTGCAGAGTTCTTTGGTTTGACTTTCAGGGAACTCCATATTCAGCAATTTGTGAGCACATTCTTCAAAATCTAAACTTGATTGAATAGAAAGATAAATTGTATGATGAAATGAGACCAGATTAGTTTCTGTTTTGTCATGAATAGTCATTTTGTGTCCTTCTTCATCTTCTTCTCCCTTTTCCTCCTCTCTCTCTTCTTCTTCCTCACTCATTCCAGCATCTTGGTCTGTGTTTGAATCGCTGTCTCCTTCATCAAGAATTTCCTTCTTAATAGTTCTGTACTTCTCTTCATTCTCCATAAAATTAGGATCCATCTGTAAAACATTAAGAACATCTTCTGGAGTGTAGTCATCCTCCAAAGGGAGCATATGAGTGAACTGCTCATCTTCCTCCACTAGGTCAAGTCCTCCTAGGGTAATGGGGTGGTCCTTGAATCCATCCTTCCATACAGTGAACATTACTTCAATCATATATTGAACTCTTTTATCCATTTCAGATTTATGCAGAATGTTTTGAAGGCATTCAAATATAGCATTGATTCCTCTTGGTGACACTTGTGTTAATTTCAGGCCACATTCCTTGAGAAAACCAATAGCTACTTCAACACTATCATCTGTTGGTCTCTCCAGGAGCAAAGTGAGCATCTCTAAGCATAACATCTCGTGTACCACATTTTGGTTAATAAGATGTGCCACAAATTTTGAAGTAGTCAGGCAAAGTTGCTTCTCATTTCTTTGATATCCTTTTCGAAAATTAAGAATTAACCTTCTCAGGACTAATTCACCGATGTTTGGAAATTTTGAGTTGACAATTGCCACTAATGCTGCATAAACATGGGTGAATATCAGAGATGCGCTCTATGCTTGTAAAATAGATCTAGACAGCAGACCTCTTCCTCGAACTATATTTTGAGTAAATAATAACTCTTGAATAATAACACTTTGACTTTGTTGATAAGACCATTTATTTAGGGGGCCTTTAGGGCCTCCCAGCTCATCCTCTGGTATGCTAAACTGTTTTTATCTGTAATCTGTTCTTGCATCATCCTGAACTTTGCAGGGGGAATGTAAGCTCCACCAGTGCAAGTAAAGGAGAGGATCCAGCTCCTCTTTTTTCTTCTTTGCAGTAGGTTCATCCTGAACCAAGGAACTCCGGGTTACTGACGGTTCTGGGCTTCTTCTTCCAGGAGATGGAGATTTCCACCGACCTTTTTGGATCCGCATTTCTTTCTCTTTCTCTGGGTTTTTCTTGGTCTCTATTTCGTGACTCCATGCTACCATCATGAGACTGTCCTCTTCTGGAATGCTCATGGTCTGACCTGCTATAATCAAAGTAATCTCTATCCCGTAGGGATCCTTCTTGTTCTACCTTCTGGAGAGGAGGTCCTCTGATACGAATTATGGTTTTCCTTTCTGTCATGACCAGATGAATGTTTTATCTGTGCCATGCTACTTTTCATTTTCTGTTGCGGTTAATAAATAAATCAAAGATTCCTCAAATTGGTCCAAGTACTCACTGGTCTGATTCCTTGATAGTTTACTTCTTCTGTCTGCAAATATCACCTGAAGCTCCACCGCACTGCCATTATACTGGAAGTGCATCACTTGAATTTTATGGTTCTTTTCAAATTCTAGAGGATATCTGCATGTTGTAAAGCCTGGCTGCATTCTAGCAACGAAATCCCTCCAGCTGATGCTTCAGTCCTCACAGCTCCTTTTCTCTGCTGCTGATTTTTATACATTAACTTTGTAACCTGAGATTTTGCTGAATTTATTTATCAATTCTAGGAGTTCTGTAATGAATAGGACTGTCTACATATAAGATTGTGTAATAGGGAAATAAGAATAGAATGACCTCCTCTTTTCCAATTTGGACACTCTTTATTTCTATCTCTTGCCTAATTGCTCTGGCTAGGACTTCCAGAACTATGCTGAATAATAGTGGTGACAGTGGCCTTCCTTGTCTTATTCCAGTTCTTAGGGAGGATGCTTTTGAATTTTCCCCATTCACTATGGTGTTGACTGTGGATTTGTCACATATGGCTTTTGTAATTTTGAGTAATATTCATTCTATGCATAGTTTTATTTTGGGATTTTATCATAAAGTGATGCTGGATTTTATCAAATGTTTTTCTACATCTATAGAGATGATCACATGGTTTTTAATTCTTTGTATGTGGTCAATCACATTTATGGACTTGCTTATGTCAAGCCATCCTTGCATCTATGGTTTGAAAGCCACTTGATCATTGTGAATTATCTTTTTGACATGCTGTTGGATTCAGTCCACTAGCATTTTGTTGATTTTTGCTTCTGCATTTATGAATGTTATTGGTCTTTAGTTTTCTTCTTCTTCTTCTTTTTTTTTTTTTTAGACAGAACCTCACTCTGTCATCATGGATAGAGTGCCATGGTGTCATTGCTCATAGCAACCTCAAACTCCTGGACTCGAGAGATCCCCTTGCCTCAACCTCTTGAGTAGCTAGGGCCACAGGTTCCCTCCATTACACTCAGTGGATCTTTTCTACTTTTAGTAGAGATGATGTCTTGCTGTGTCACAGGCTGATCTGAAACATCTGAACTCAAGTAATCCACTTACCTCAGACTCCCAGACTGCTGGGATTACAGGTATGAATCACTGTGCGTGGCCCAGGTCTGTAGTTTCCTTTTTTTGTGATGTCCTTTTCTAGCTTTGGTATCAGGGGATACTGGCTTCTTAGAATGAGTTAGAGAGTACTCCCTCCTTGTCAAGGATATGGAATAGTTTCAGTAGATAGGTACCATTCTTCTTCATAGCTTGGGTAGAATTCAGCTGTGAATTGGACTGGTCCTGCACTTTTTTTATATTGGGTGATTTTCTGTTACTGTTTCAACCTCCTACTCATTATTGGTATGTTCAGTATTTCTATTTCATCTTGATTCAAGCTAGAGAGATTGTAAATGTATATTTCCAAAAGTTTATCCATTTCCTACAAATTTTCTAGTTTGTTTGCATAGAGGTTTTCATAGTAGTCTTGGATAGTATTTTGAATTTCTGTGGTATCAGTTGTAATGTCTCCTGTTTCATTTCTGACTAAGCTTAGCTGAATAATTTCTCTTATTTAGAAAAAGGTTAACCAGAAGGTTAACCTAGCTAGTGTTCTATTGATTTATCTCTTCAAAGAAGTAACTTTTCATTTCACTGACCCTTTGCTTTTTTTCTAGTTTCTATTTCATTTAGTTTTTATTTTGCTTCTTCTAGCTTTGAATCTGGTTTGTTCTTTTATAGTTCCTTGAAATCTGACATTAGGTTGTTAATTTATGATCTTTCTGTCTTTTTGGTGTAGGCATTTAGTGCTATAAATTTCCTTGTTAGCACTATTTTTTCTGTATCTCAGAGATTTTTGTAGTATTGCTGCACTGTCTTTCAACTCAAAAATTTTTAATATTTGTCTTTGTTTTATGATTGACCCAAGGATTATTCAGCAGCAGGTTGTTTACTTTCCATGTGTTTGTACAGTTTTGAAAGTTCCTCTTGGAAGACACATAGTATGATTTAGACTTTTTAACATTTGCTGAGACTAACATATAATCTATTTTGGAAAATGTCCCATGTCTTCATAAGCAGAATGTACATTCTGTAGTTTTTAGTTATGATGTTCTGTAAATGTCTGTTAAGTCCATTTGTTCTAGATCCCATTTAAGTCCAGTGTGGTTTTTTTGTTATTGATTTTCTGCCTTAATCATCTGTCTAGTTCTGTCTGTGGTGTGTTGTAGCCCCCAGATATTAGGATGCTGCTGTTTCTTTCTTTCCTTAGGTCTAGCAGCTTCTGTTTTATGAATCTGGGAGCTCCTAGGTTAGATGCGCATATTTTTAGGATTTTAATATTTTCTTGCTGTATTGATCCCTTTGTCATTATATATTTACTGTATTTGCCTTTTTCACTCTTGTTTATTTAAAGTCCGTTTTATCAGATATAAGATTAACTGCTACTGCTTGCTTTTGGTTTCCATTTGTGTGGAATATTTTCTTTCACCCCTTTACCTTGTATCTATGAGAATCATTACAAGGTAAGTGGGTTTCTTGGAGACATGACATATTTGGGTTCTTTCTTTTTTAAATCTACCTACCAAATGATATCTTTTAAGTGGGGCACCTAGACCATTTACAATCAAAGTTAATATTGATATGTGACATACTATACTATTCATCATGTTGATAACTACCTAGGTGTTTTGTTTTCTCCCTGTGGTGCTGTTTTATAGCAGCTGTGCATTTTTATTTTTACTTGCTTTTATCCTGGAGGGCATTAATTGTTTTGCTTGAGGAATAGAGCATTTTTAAGGGTTTGTTGTAGGGTAAGTCTAGTGGTGACAAATGCCACAGCATTTGCTTATCTGGGAAAGAATTTATTTCTTCTTCATTTATGAAAATTACTTTTCACAGAATATAAAATTTTTGGCTGACAGTTATTCTGTTAAAGATGACTGAAAGTAGAACCCCATTCCCTTCTGGCTTGTAAAATTTCTTCTGAGATGTCTGCTATTATTCTGATCCCTTCACCTCAAAGCTTGTAGCAATTTCTCATTGTTTTGACTTTTGCCAGTCTGATTCTGTGTCACAGAGAGCTCCTGTTCACAATAAATTTCCCACAAGTTTAATGATCTTCTTATATTGGGATGTCCAAATTTCTACAAAGATGAGGGAAGTTTTCCTTCATTATCCCTTTCAAATATGTTTTTCATGTTTTTGTTCCTTCTTCTCCCTCAGGGATACCCATAAATGTTACGTTTGGTTATCTTACATAGCCTCATAATTCTTAGAGGCTTCGTTCATTCTTCTTGATTTTTTTTTTCATATTTAACTGAGTGGGTAGTCTATTGTAAGACTTTCTATAATTCTTCATTTCCATAAGTCTGCTATGTTTTCCTTAAGCTATCTATTTTTTAGTAAATTTTTCATCCATGGACTGAATTTTTTGTTGCTCATGTTGGTTTTCAACTTTCTCATCTATCCCATTGGACTTACTTGTAATCCATGTTTGAATCCCACATCCAACATTTCCAATAATTTCTTTTTGGTTGGAATTCATTGCTAGAGAGCTGATGTAAACTTTGGGGGGCATTGAAATAGCCTGATTTTTTATATTTCCAGAGTTAGGTTGATCTCTTCTCATCTGGAACCTCTTCCCTTAGCTCAAAGAAAGAGCCTTGCAATTCACCTGTTCTCCTCTGCCAGGAACTCTGTTGCTCAGTGTAGAGAGGTACAGGTGTGCAGCCCTTCAGCTCATGCAGGTAGGTGTCCACTGTGGTATTACTGGCAGTTTGGATTAGTTACATCTCAGACCCCTGTGAGAGTGTTCAGGTGCCAACAGTGGTGAGCCACGTTAAATAATCCCCAGTTCCCATCCCCTGGATCATGTATGTGAGTTCTGAGGTCACTTGGAGGCTGAGACCAAGCTACAATACTTGCTTTTAAGCCTCCCTGTTTCAGGTGTTCCCTGTGATGGTGTGAGCTGGAGTGCTGTCCTGCTCCAGAAGAATGCTCAGGCAGGATAAGGGCAGATGCTCTGTGGTCCTGTGACAGGAGGAGTGGGCTTCTCTTGTTAAGTTTAACAGAAGCGGGCAGCTGTGGTACATTTTGTACCCCTGTAGGACAGAGACATCTGCCATTGCCAAACTGCTCACTCCTTCTGTGCTTGGCAATGGCAGATGTCTCTGTCCTACAGGGGTACAAAATCACCCAAATCACTCCACTTGGCAATGGCAGATGTCTCTGTCCTACAGGGGTACAAAAGCACCCGAATCACTCCACTCTGGCCCAGCTGCAGCAGAGAAGGTGGAGGCAGTTTAACCTGCTGCATGTTGGGCCTCCAGACTGGCTGTGGGCTGTGGCTGAAAGGTCATAGTGGGGAAGGTGTGATTTTGTTAGGGAGGGAGTTCCCTCCATGGAAGGTTGGCTCCTAAAAGAATTGTCAGGCAGCGTGCAGCTGGGGAGAGGACTGGTGGTCCCACCCTCCATTGGGAAAGCAGCAGGTTTTGTCCTTGAGGATCTCACTTGCTGGGTTGTTTTCATAGGAAGGGAGAGAGGCCCTATGGTCTATGGAAGCCTAGGTATGATAGGTCCTCTGTCTGAGGCAGGGAAGCTGTTCCCATGTGCTCTGGCTTAGCCATCCCCTGAGGAACCCTCCTGGTCCCCAGCAGAATCAGCCAGACTGGTGCTATAGGCACTCTTGCAGAGGTGGGGCAGCTGCTCCCAGGTGGCCCAGCCTAAGGGTCCTGTTTGGAAACCTCCCTAGTCCTGAGCAGACTCAGGTAGTCTTGTTGCTGCAGGTGCTCTGTCAGAGGCAGGGCAGCAACTACCAGATGTGTTTTGTACTATTTACTTGTCTTATGTCAATTTAAAGCTCAAGCCCAGCCAAAAAACTCTTAATGCTTAAGTCCAATGGGTTAAAGTGAAATTTTGCCTCTCCTATACCAGGTTATATGAACCTTTACAACGATTTTAAAGTTCCCCATTTTTCAAGCTGTGTACATAACCCCTCCACAATGCAGAACTTACACTCCAAATTCATGAGTCTGACAAAAAAATTAAAGCTCAGCAAATTCTTTGCTCAATGGGTATCAAAATTATTATACTCTGATTAGTTGCAGAGAACAGCAGAGCTTTCAATGGAAATTCTGAACAAGTAGAATAAAAACCATGAGGCATTTCTTTGAAGAATTATAACATGAGATGAAGCATGACTTTACCACTACAATACTGAAGACAAATCACACAACTGGGGGCATCACATGACTAGACTTCTATAGTTTGGTGTATTCATGCCCTCCAAACTTTATATTGAAATTTGGCCCCCAGTGTTGAAAGTGGACCCTAATGGGAAGTACTTGGGTCATAAGCGGGGAGCCTTCATGACTAATTTAATACCCTCCCTGGGAGGTAGAGGGACTGAGTTAGATCTCATTTTATTAGTTCTCACAAGGGTTTCCCAGGGAGCTGGCTGTTAAAGAGCCTAACATCTTCTCCCCTACCCCTTGCTCCCTCTCTACTGTGTGATGTCTGCACACACTGGCTTACCTTACCTTTCTGCCATAGTGGAAGCAACCTACAGTGCTCATCAGATACAGATGCCAGCACTATACTTCTTGTATGGTCTGCAGAGTCATGAGTCTAATAAATCTCTTGTCTTTATAAACTACCCAGCCTCAAGTATTCCTTTACAGCAACACAAATAGACTATGACAAAGACTTCAAAATACACAACAAAGCAATAGTGAATAAAACAATATGGCACTAGCATAAAATAAACACATAGACCAATGAAACAGAATAATTAACTCAGAAATAAATCCACATATCTAAAGCCAGATGATGTTTGACACAGATGCCAAGAACACTCATTGGAGGAAAGAACAGTTTCTTCAATAAATGGTGCTGAGAAAACTGAATATCCATATGTAGAGGAATGAAACTAGACCCCCACCTCTCACCCTGCACAAAAATCAACTCAAACTGATCAAATATCTGAATGTAAGACCCAGAACTCTAAAATCCCTCAGAGGGAAAAAAAAAAAACAATGTAGGAAATGCATCAGGATGTTGGTATGGGAAAAAATATTATGGTTAAAACCTCAAAGGCTCAGAGGTAAGAGGGCAGACTACAGCCAGCTTTCCACAGAGGCTCCCATCCAGAAGGAGAGTTAAAAGACAGAAGTTTAGCACGTAAGCATATGGTTTGGAGCAGAGCCAAGAGAGAAGGTTGAAGAACGCACATTAACCCTGCTGAGGTGAGCTGAGACCCCACGGATACAAACAAATGTACTGAATCCATTGCCAAGCAGACGAGAGTCCCCTCCCCCATGAGAAGGGCTCGCAGTAAGCTTCATACTAATAAGCAAGCAGAGTTCAAATGTCCTCCCATTCCATCTCCTGGGAGAGACCCTCTAAAACCTGGACCCCCTACCCCTACTAGGGTGCCATGGCACTCTCCTGCCAAGCATAAAACTATATAAAACTGTATATATTCTCTACCTGCAATTCTGAACTCCCAGCACTCCCCTCTCATCCTGAGGTCTGGAAACCTGTTCCCCATGGAGTCCAGATTCTTGGGCGTTTCTCGAGAGGTGTGGACAGGGGAAGGACCCTTGATCGGCTGTTCTGATTCTGTGGCATAGGAGTAAGGAGAGGATGGTCCGCTGAGAGGGAACCGTATAGGATAAGGTGACCAGATTTTAAGTGGTAAAGCAGGACACCATTGACCAGGGCGGGAAGGGGGTGGTTCTTAATTAAAAATTTGGTCTATATGGAGCAACAAAAATTTTCATAGAACACAAAAATAGTATTGTAATATATTTTTTTAATTTCAACATAAGTACAATTTACAAATATAATACATTAAAAGAACTATGTATAGTATTATTTTATTCTTTGGTA